>JAMKQA010039728.1:0-37018 GCA_024699735.1 Posidonia australis | reverse complement strand
CCTTGGTGCGCCCAGCTACCTCACAGATTTCTGGGTTCTGGCTTGCTAATAGGCTTGGGGCTAGGTTTAATGGCTGATCACATCCAAAGCAACATAAGGATACTCATTTCCGGGTTACCTCAAAATCGGGGTGTCTACACTTGGTAGTTCAGAAGAACCACCGTTCTTATATCAAGCTATATCCTCTTCTGACGGTAAGCAACTTGTTATTCATTTTATTTCAATTTTGTTAAATATAAACTGCCCATTCAGACTTGCTTCTTGTCTTTCGTAGTATTGGTCAGTGGAGCACGTATTACAGGGGCACTATTGCTACCACCTCCGTCGGGAGATGTTGCCTCTTCCGTACCAGTGGTGTGAGCCAGACCATCGGTTTCTTTTTGTTAATTTTTCTGAAATCTCTGCAAATATGTTTAACATACTTTGATATTATATGAATGTAGGTGAATCTCTGTCCCTTTACTAGGTATGAGGGGTATGACTAGACTCCCCTCAACTCTGCTAGGGAGTTGACTCGCTGATAGGTCAGATTTTTCTATCACCAGCACTCCATGTACTACCTACCTGGGCGAGTGCAACACCAGTTTACGGACGGGTTCTACATCCCGATTCCTCCTCCTACTGACATGGGCTCAAAGCTCGTCTCTCGAGCAGCGGCGATGTTCCTGAGGGCTAAGGCTGTGACTGTAAGGAGCAGATATATTCTTTGAACAGTCGCTTTTGAGGACTATCTTGAGTGGTTTTGCCATGTTGGCAAACCACATCTATTTGATGTCAACCTCCGGGAGAGCCAGTGTGGCATGTGGTTCGGTGTTGAGTGGGCCCAAGTAAACAACCCCTCTCAAGAATATTTTGTTTTTGGCATTGTTTCATTTTCTGACATGTCTCTTGCCTTAACCATGGGTTCGAGGTGTGCTTCGCAGCATTTTACAAGGAAATGAAGCACCAAGAGGTAAGAAACAAATCTTTCTTATATCTAACAACTGTCCTGTACTAACCACTATGTTGCTTCTCTTTTTCGGCTCCTTGTAGAAAATTCGTTGGTAGTTCTTGAGGTATGAATTTATATTAAACAATAATTCAATTCATTTGATAATACTGTGCTTAACAAGCTGCTATCTGTCTACAGGGTGGTAGGGTTGAGAGGAGCATCAACCCTAAGACAAGCGAGGAATTCTCATTGGACTTCCATCCCTCGGATATCTCAGGAGATGCAGATACTGCCACCTCTGCTGTTGGACCGTCACGAGCAGGGCTACCTTTGCTAGGATCTCCCGAAAGATCAGCTACAAGTGCCTTTGGACTGCCACTGCTATTGCTGCTACCAGAAGGGATGACACCACCGATTCTGAAGAGGGCCATAGTTATTGGGAGGATTAGATTTACTGCTTCTTTTGTTTAGGAAATTTTGTTGTAATCTAACTCGATGCTTTGTAAAGATACATTTGTAGAAATGTGGCAAAACTGCATTTAAATATCAAAAAAATATTTCAACTTGTTCTTTATGTGTGCTTGTACGCCCTGTATGCTTTTCTGCTAGCTTTACAAGTCCTAAAAAACCTTTGCGCCAGATAGACGAGCTTTACAAACAAATTATACTGAATACTACACTAGGACTTTTCGTCGGCTACTTTTGCCTGTTATTTTTGCCAATACCGTTCATCAGCTAGTATAACCTGTAATATCCGTTTTCAAAAGTCACTGCCAATTCATGCTTAAATCATGCACCATCACTAATCACTTGTCACCTTGATTCCCAAGCAATCAAATGTGCAAGCTCCGTGAGTCACCTACTTCTCACCTACCTTTCACCTACTTGCCTTACTCACTCAACTCCTGCCTCACCTACTAATGGTAATGGCAATATTCTCTTACATCATAGATTCTTCTATCATCTATTTAAGCTCTAGGGCTCCATCACTTTGGCATCTGTATTTGAGTGAGAGCAAATCCTTGAGCTGAGCATTTTGATTCTTTTGCAAAGGGAAATAGTGAGCCTTACCACTTTTCCCTTTCTTTTCCTGCATTTGATTACAGTCCCTTTCTCTTTTATAACTTATTTTTGTGGATTTTCAGGGGTTCCCGACCATGGTCATGCCTGTCCAATGCTCAGACGTATTACGGGACTGGATCACCAGACTGTCTTCAGATGATCTAGACAAACTCTAAGCTTGAGGAATCTACACAAAATTTCTAGGCATAGCCGACGTGGAAGTCAACCGATATTTGCTATGCACGGCTGCCCGCTTTGGGAAATCAGCCTTCTATGTATTCTGTTTCGAACAAGTGGAGTTGGCTCCAACACTAGAGGAGGTATGCTGAATATGTAACTTATCCAAGTTTCTAGGACCTACCACCTTCATGCGATGTGATAGCTATACCTCCGTACTATGCCAACTAACTGGCCTTCCGACCGACGTTTGTGGGCAACGCCTGATCTGCAAAGACGAACAATCTCCCATGCTCCGATTGGAATACTTTAACGAAATTGTCGACAAAAGAGCCACTCTTGGCAATGAGCTCTGGCTCCGAAGCTTCGTCGTCCACTTCCTAGGAGAGCTGGTTTTTTGTAGTCATGGAAGAATGACTATGGGGATTGAGGTAGCAGAGATCACCCATGCTGTTGTGAGCCGACAGATCAATCTAGCTCCTGTCATTCTTGCAGAAACATATCGGGCACTAGATCGTTCACTACACTGATGCTGGCACTTCTACGGCTATGGGGCTTTGGTATAGGTACCTGTATTTCTGGTATATGCTTTCCTTCCTACATGCCACAGAATACTTCAAGTGATCTGATCTCTCCCCAAGTTTGGCTGTCTGCAAATTTGGGAGTCGAGATTATAAACCTACAGCGTTCTTCTCTCGAGACATACTGTCATAGCAGGCACTCTCGAACCATTACCTTTGTTAAGGCAGCATATGAGATGCTGGAAAGCCAGACTGAGGACTACATAACCTGGCACATCTTTCCATCCACAGATTAATCTTTCACTATTTTCTTTAACAATGGGGAATGAGGTTGATCGTTCTGTCAAGATTCTATAGAGGAATAGAATATCATCTGATTTGCATGATGTGCCAATTCGGATAATGCTAAGATTCATTCGTCTAGAGTCCAATGCCAGCTCGCTTTTAGTCCTACCCTCTGAGTTCAACGGCCATGACTGTTGAGCTATCTCATTTGCTTCAACACTGTATCCGGCCTAACTGTGTTGCCATGGCAAAGGGCAGTGGATATACGATGGAGTACGAGGCTTAAATCTTGGAGACTTGGCCTATCAGCAAGTTCTTCCCAGGTCCACCTCTGTTCCCCGATGTGGGCAGCTCAAATAGGACACGAAGCAACATGGATGTTAACTATTCCACTTTATTTCCTTCTGTACCCTTGTCTGTTCTGAACTTGAATAAATTTTGGTCATGTACGACCACTCTTCAAAAGCTAAAACATCATTAAGACAATGCATCTTGCATGGTGGCCCTGCTCTACGCCATTAGGTTGGTCTCGAAGAGAGCTGATTGAGTACCGAACCCTCGACGTTATGTGTTAGAGAGAGCTGATCAAGTGTCAACTCACTCTTGAAGGCTCTAGAATAATCTCTTGTCTAGGGGTATCCTATTTTCTTGCAAGAGTACTTAAAGAGACTATTAAGATCCCCTTCCCTGACTAGCAAACTTTTGAAAGCAGCTTGTTTATATTCAGTAGGCAGCTGACATGCCCCTAGTTTAGGCATTGGAGGTGTGACCAATTAGAGCAGCTGACATGCCCCTAGTCAAAGTACTGGCTCAATGTGTGTGACCATGCCCACCCGGGAATTTGGTGCGGAGTCGCACCAGAGGGAGGAGGCCACAGCCATGCCAAGATGGCGAAGGCGTAAGATAGGATAAAACGAAAAAAGTTGAGTCGCCACCTAGTCTTTTAAGAGAAAGATGAGGAAAACTACAAACAAACCACAAAAAGGGATGAATGCATATGATGCAAATGAAAAGGCAAAATATCTACAAACTAGAGGATGGGTAAGGATTCCGGTTACGCACGGGGAAGGTGTTAGACACCCTCGTGCGCCCGAGAAACTCGATCTTTCTAGTCTGACTCGCTTGCCAAGGGTTGGATGAATGTTTACTAAGCCTAGATTGTGCTCTAATCATTCCAATATGAATGCCCAATCAGGACTAGATGGATGTGCAAGATGTATGCAAAAATTACGAAGAAACTCACACGAAATGACGGAATAACGAAACAGGAAATGATAAAGAAAATCACATGAAATGATAATGTTTTTGGCAAAAATGGCTCGAGGAATCATACTGACATCAAGATAATAAAAAATGTGATCGACCCAAATCATCAAAATCATAGAAAACGTCATGGAAATCAAAATAAAAAATTGCAAAGAAGTCCATGTAAAACAGTCAAATGGTGACATATGAAGAAAATCACATGAAATGACGTTATTTTTGGAAAGAACGTTCTAGAAAACCATATCGATATCAAAGGATCAAAAGTGGGGTCAACCCAAATCATCGGAATCAGGGAAAATGTTGTAAAAATCAAAAGGGGAAAATAATCCGCAATTAGGCCAATGTGGGCCTTTAGGCCAATTAATGTATGCCCTCACATAATGAAATCCAAATCAAATCAAAAGGAAATCCAAAAATGTGGAATAAAGGAAATCAAATCAAATGTCAAGTGAAGGAATCCAAAAACGAAATGAGGAAAAATTCACGGAAAATCACATGGGATGCTAGCTTGCTCAAAATAGATTAAATGATATGCAAGTGTAATGAAAATTATGCAAAACTACATGAAAGTGTACCTGAATATATAAAGGATGCTGGGGAATGATTAATACATGACTCAGTGCAAAAACTAACATGCGTGTGCATGAATTGGTGGACAACTATTCCTGGTTGTTCTACCTCCTCCACAGCCTTATTGTGTGGACAACTATTTTTATTTTTCTAGTTTTCTCGGGTGGTATGTACAGTGTGCGTGACAAGTGGGAAGCTGTCTTCTGACTGACTGATGTGAGTGCTGCTACCCGCATTCTCTCCTGAGCCTAACTTAGGATCATTTTTTTTTGGACCCCACTAGTCAAGTGGGGTCGAAACTGGTAATACCAACTAGACTCGCCTCCCAGCTAATTGGAGATGAAATCCTCTGGTCTAGCATTTATTGGTCTATCTTCCTCTCAGGACATGATAGTAAACTGACCCAGTGGGACTGTCTGCTCTACAATGCATTCCGGAATTACAGCTTTTCCCTTCCTGCGCCTGAGTTCATTCTCTGCATCTTCCGCTAGCATTGCCAACTACTCTTGGAACATAACTTCCAAATCAATGAGCATACTGTCAACTTGTGCCACTACAACATCTCCTTCCTCTTCATCAAAAGTGAAATCCACATAGTATGCACTGGTGATCTCTCGCACCTCATGTGGTGATTCCGATTGATTTGACTACAACATTGTTAAAGTTGACTAATTTGATGGTGAAACAGCGACTAAAACTGCTTTTACCGAAACTGTAACTGCAACCAACTCTGAAGACGGCAACACTAGCCTTGCTACCCTTGGTGGAAAGGACAATATTGGACTTGTTATGCAATCCACGACCTCATCCTCAGAATAGTAGTCCTCAACACATACCCATTCTGATCCACTGATAGCCTCATTCTATTAAACTCTACAGCAACAAGATTCTGATTGGGATCTAGAAATCCCATACTAACAAAGTTAGTTAAATCTCGTGGAATAAAGAGTTTCTGGAACTTACAATTCCTCGAGAACCCATCATGTGGTTTCCATCTATATCCCAGTCCTTCAATCTTCTGTCTTTTCTCCACGGCGATTGGCTCGACGATTCCTTGGCCATTCCGCCAGAGGGGTGCTCCTTTCTTGTACTCCCACTTTTGGCAAAGATTCTCGACCATCACAAAAGGATTGCCAAAAGCGACCAAATGACTGCCTTGTTCGAGAATCGGAATGAAATTGATAAGCTCAAAGTGGTCGACTCAATAGAGCACATCAGAAGGCTTGGGGTCAAAATGGACAGTCTAAGGAGCCAATGAAGAGACCACCTCAACTTTCTCCATTTCAAGATTTTCCGCCATTACAACAACAACATTGTTGTTCCAGTGGAACTTAATCATTTTGTGAAGAGTCGAGGGGATGACCCGATGCTTGTGGAGCCAAGGGCACTCAAGCAGGAGATTGAAGGACAGTTTAAGGTTGACAACATAAAATTCTACCTCAAAATGGGTAGGACCAATGATCAGAGGAATAACCAAAATCCCTAAAGCATCATGGTGCGTGTTACAAATGTCGTCATTCCTTTTACAATTGGGGTAATGTCCTTGGATTTGAATCCGATCTAACTTGCAGTTCGCAAGGGGCAGACATTTAAGTTGGCACCATTATCCACCAGAGTAAGAGGAATGCGAAAATTTTGGAATTACACCGTGATGAACAAGGGTTTGTTGTGATTGGTCCCTACCAGGGGTAATTCTGAACTAGAGAAAGAAATCACCTGTGGCGCATCTATCATTCCTACCATATTTTCCAAGGTTGAAGGGTTTATAGTTAGGGAAACATGAGTGGCTTGGAAAACTAGGATGAAGGCCTTCCTATGTTCAACTGAGGTATGGATTAGGTCCCAAATGGAAATATCCGCTTTAACTTTCTTTAATTGGGCCGTGATGTGTAATACAGGTGGGTCCTTTTTGGTAATGGCATGATTGGCTCTTGGAACTACTTCTTTAGGAATAGGATTGGGAATCTGGCTCTCTAGTTGGGATGATGAGGTAGTTGGCTGGTTGGGCTTGCTAGCCAGAACAGAGGCCTTGTACACCTATCCTGACCATGTTACCTCAACGCACATTTCCATGGCGTAACTGTAAGGCATGCGATGAGTATCTTGTTTCAAGTTAACGACCATAGGAGTACAGGCCTTCAATTCCATTGGGACCGGGGCTGGTGTATTTGATGAAGTGGGTATTGGCAATTTTTGGATCAGGTAGGACTTTGGCCTAGGTAGCAAATAGATCGATGATGAGGTGGATTGCATGGGCTGCGCGCCTCGATTTGGCAGTTAGTTGAATCATATTAACTGTAGAGTTGGAAGCTTCAACAAAAGATTGGTAAAGTTGGTGGGGAAAAGGATCTAAGATATCATGAATGAGAAGGGAAGGGTCAAACTGTGACGGTGGAGACTCAGTAGAAGAAACGAGATGGACTCCCGAAGTTCCAACTGTGTGCTCAGGCAAGGGCCGGTTGACTATATTGCTATGTGTAGATACAAGAGAATGTGGTGTCGACGTAGCTAGCGTAAGCTTTGCCTCCTATGTGTTGATGAGGATGACCTTCTGGTCAATCAAGTCCTGAATGGCACTCCGGAGAGTGAAACAGTTATCCGTAGAGTGTCCTGCGACTTTGTGATAATTGCAGTATAAATCCAATGTAAACCACCGTAGAAGTGAATTCGGCGGCAGGTGAACTTCCGAAAGCTTTAGGAGTGACATAACCTTGGGAAATATAGCACTTAGTGGCTCAACCAGAGGGGTGTAATCCCTTTCAAGTCATCGAGGCCGCCTTGATCCTAGGTTGCGCCCTTGCCTTACCAGTGTGGGCTAGTATACTGGCTCAGCGATGGTGATTTGTGATGTGCATGGTGCTCAAGGTGCAGGGGTATAAACTACCTGATATAGTGCTGGCGAGCTCACTATACTAACTAGCATAACAGGAGCTCCTACATATGTGATGGCATTCTTGGTGGTGTCCTTCCTTCGTGAACATCCGGTGCTAGATCCGTTGTTGTTGCCCTTGCCGTTGCTGGTTCCTCCATTGTGATTCGAAGCCATGGTCTGTTTGGCGAATGCCTCTAATGCAAGAAAACTTCCCCTATGCAATGAGCTCTCGACCCAGGAGCCAGCTTTGATCAGGGATGCAAAAGTGGAAATGGGTTGTATGCTCAGCAGGGCCCCTGTGGCTAGCTGCGCTCCTTGGATTATCATTTTGATAGACTCTTCATCAAAGGGTCTATCGCGAAACCTGTGAAGCAACGGCTCGTCATCATCCGACGTACTTCCTGAACGGCTCGTGCGGCTTCTACCTAGTTGTGACTAGGTCCTCTCGCTTTAAGACCATGTCGAGATTGAATGAATATTATTCTAGAAAAGCCTAACTAAGGTCACTCCAGGTTTTAATAGTGTTCATATCTAGAGATGTGAACCACTTCAAAGTTGGACATGTGAGGCTCTTCTGGAATAGGCGAATAAGCAGCCTCTCGTCAGCCTACAACTGAGTGAGATCACCGTAATACGCCCTAAGATGTGAAAGTGGGCAGCCTTTACCATTGTATTTTTCAAATTCTAGGATATGAAAATTCGAACGGAGTACAACCTCTAGAAAGTAACAGATGTCCTAGAAGGTGTAAGACTGGTGATCCCTGCCCTACACTAACCGTAGTGCTCTTTCCAAATTGCTCAACCTGGTGAGAAGAGCATCTAAGGTCGCTGTTGACACTGACTGTGCAGTTGGGGTGAGTCCCTCGTACGTTGTGTTTATAGCACCCACATGCTCCTCTAGATCTATCATCTCGTCTCCTGGTGTCGTGGCTTGATGACCAGTGTACCCGTGCGTGTGTGTGGTAGGTGGTGGCATGTATGCTGGGGCCTGAATCTGATGTAGAGGTGCAGGAGCAGCAATATGCTGTGCTAGATGTGATGTTGTGTGTGGGAGCAACAACTGCTGCACTGGTATAGCCAGGTTTACAGGTCGCTGTGCTCCTACCTACCCAAAAGGTTGGCCACCAACAGATGGAGGTACATGCTGTGTATACAGTGGTATGTTGCTAAAGGCAGAGAAGTGGCACTTGTCTCCGTAGCAGCTAAAAGCAGTGGCGACAGCTGCAATGGTGGTGTGACAGGTGCAGCATGGAATGCCTGAGCTGGCTGATGCGGAACTTCAGGAATGGGACAGATAGAGGTAGTCAAAGTAGGATCCAAAGGAAAGGCCATGTTCTGCAGCTTCTGTGCAATGGCCAGAAGCTACTGAGACTGCATAGTAGTAGAGCCATCAGTAGCGGTATCGAGGGCTGAAAGAGCAAGCGGAAGGGATGTCAAAGAGGGCTGGAAGTTCAAAGAACTAACTGGTTGAATTCCTATAGACGAGGCAATCAAAGCCAACTATGTGTCAAAGGGGGTTGAGCCAACCAAAGGACAAGGCATTATCAGATCAGGTGTTCTTGTGGTAGTCACATTAACCGCCTCAATCACGGGCTCCAAACCAATCAGGGTCTGCCAGTGTCCCGAAACTGAAGAGTAGGAAACTCCATGTGGCTGAAAGTGGTTGTCATGGAGAGTAGATGAAGTAACAGATGTCAAGATGAGGAAGGAAAAAGGGGTAGAAACAAAGATCCCCTCCGAAGCAGCTGGTACAAAGGTCTCAGAAGCTTGCTGGGGTATAATGGATCACGAGCGAGTAAAGATGGGACTGCAATTGCAAACCAAAGGACTACACCTACGAGGAGCTATCATTGAAAGTGACAGATAGCTCGAGGAAAGATAGTCGAGAACATTGCCTCAAGACTGAGGTCACTGAAAGGATCTCCTAGACTTTGGCCTAGGAACTCGCACATAGAACACTGTGATAAAAAGAGGAAAAAACTAGTTTGTGAGCGAAGAAGAAAAGACAAAAACAAAACAAAAGAAGAAACATGTGAGCTATGCAATTGTTTGTTGGGGTGGCATGAATGGCACACATGCACATGAATGCTCCTAATATGCACTCTCTCACCATGCATGTCCTGCCTAGGGTTGACCACACAGTACACACTCATGGGTTTAGGTTTTGACTATGGTCAGAAAAGGAAGGTCCTTGTTCTTAATCCTGGCCAAAGTGCATGCAGTGAACAAGTGGTGCATTGGTGGCCTCGATTCTTGTAGTAGCAGTGAGCTATACCCTCTACTAACACCAACACGACCCTGAACAAAAGGAGGCAGAATGGTAACATGTCCTACACTGAAGAATAGAATGGGGAACCAGAACTATCCTTTGCAGATTATGGGTAGACACAAGAGAGGAGAAGATGCATGCTTTCTAAAATAATCATTCATGCACATATGCTTGGTGTCTTTTACTTGCATTTTATTAAACTAGAGGGTATTATGAGCATTTGTCTCTAGTTATGTCTTATTATTTGTTCATCTGAATTTGTGTGTTTTATTTTAACCAGGAAGGGAGGCAAACATGTCTCTACTCTCCTAATCATGACAAATATAGAAAGGAAAGAAAAACATACAATCATGACATATAAACACTCAATCAACAAGCAAAAGGCATGAGCATGGCATGTGCTAGTGTCGTGTAAGCAGGTAGGTGAAAAAAAAGAAGAAGCAAGCATCATAACAAAAGCCATGAATCAAGTCATGTGCATGTGTTGTGGCATAGCAATCGTGGAAAAAAGGCATGTATAGTCAAATATGTACAAACAAGCAGGACAAGCAAACAAACACAAAGCGTATAAAACCACGCCAAGCAAGCAAGAAAACCAACATGAAAGCCAGAATCTAGTTATCCCTAGAGGAGTCGCCAGTTCCTATGACCATGCCAGCGGAACCTTATACGACTCCTCGGTGCGTGGAAACACACGAAGAATCCCGATATGGTCACGGCGAAGATGGTGAATCCGAGGAGGGAGACTTGACTCAGAAACACCAAAGATGGATAAGAAAAGGACAAGGAAAAGGAGTCACCACCTAGTCTTTTAATGGAAAGATGAGGAAAACCAAACACAAAGAAAAACCCAAAGAAATCAATGCGAAGACACATGTGTGCTCCGTGCCCAATGGATGTAGTGTACAAATCACTGTGGGCCAGAGAAAGGGTAAAAATTCTTGTTACACATGGGAGAGGTGTTAGGCACCCCCAAACGCCCGAAGAAATCAGTCTTTTAAGGTTAATCGCTTGCTCATGATCTAGTGTGTGTATGCTTGTCTACTTCTAATGCACATGCCTAAGATGAATGCGAAAACATGACAAATTTCCAAGAAACAATGAACAAAAGAGAAATAATAAGGAAAATAATCTAAGGGACAATGTAGGCATTGAAACTGTTACTTTACTGTATGCCCTTGGGCGATGAGGAAAATCATGTAAAAATCAGTAATGTTCAGAAAGTGTCACGTAAAACAAGGGAAATAAGGAAAATCTAAGAACATCAAAAAAGAGAAAATAATACTCAATCGGGTCCATGTCGGCATTGTCAAGCCTATTAATGTATGCCCTCGGGTGATAAAAATCCAAATCAAGTCATAAAATCATGAAAATCTGAAAATATGGGAAATTGATAAAATTGCAAAGAAAGGGCATTTTTGGCAAATCATACCAAAAGATTATATGCCCCAAGATTGAGTGGGGATTTCTAAGGATTCCGGAGGATATCCAAGAAATCAAAGATTAGTCAAATCAAGAAGCCAAGAATCAGTTATAACCGCCTGGATCTGGGCCCCACGCCGACGATTTTCGCCAACTGTTTCTGTTAGCTGAAACCGTCAGCTCTACTCACCTAGACCACTCGCCAGCTTCCATCGCCATCGGGAACCACATGATCCACCATCTGTCCAGCTGTTGAACTCTGATTGAATCCCAACTCCACCGGGATGCATTGCTTAAGTGTTGTCCGGAGGCATTGCAGGAAGGCATGACGAAGGCTTCCGGCCGACTGGACCGAAGAGTGACACCATGAGCTTCTCTCCCTGTCAACCTCATCAAAGGAAACTCTAGCCAGCTTCGACAGACATCGGCGTGGGTAGCATGAATGGTCTCGGTGCCTAGGAAGCAGGCTCGGGAAATGAAAAGGCCTCTCTTATGATCCTACCATGGAGTGACGACTCCTGCTATTCCCCCCTCCAAGCTCATCAGTGAGGTCTCCATACTTCTACACAGCAACACTGACGATCCTTACTAAGGATCATGGAGGAGCGGAGATGGAGAATCGAGTGTCGGAGGAGCCAAGGCGAAGAAGTAAAGCAAAACTACAGGCCTCCACCATGGAAGGCCGAATGGATTCCTCTGCTTGCCTCTCTCATCGGTGCAGGCATCGATCGTCCTCATCTAATGGCGTCAAGTGTAGTCCAGAGATCAGGAAGGCATGGGAGGCAAGGTGGAGGAAGAAACATGCACGTTGTGCACAGAAAGGCTACTAATTCCCTTGCTGATCTGCACCTCCAAAATCGATGAGGAACTAGAAGGAAGCAAGCATCAAGAACTGATTCCTGGCAACTCACGCACTCAAGCGATGCTAAAATGACGACGGGAAAGAGTAGGCAACTTACCTGTGATGTGATGTGTGTCGTTAGAGGCCTCTCCAAGTGCAGGCATCGTCAATAGTGGCTGAGCTTGCTGTCGGAGGTAGCGATACTAGAACTAGATCACTGAGGGAGATCTGGAGTTGGAATGCTTGGGAGTTGGTTGCAATGATGGTCTTTCTTCCTCCAGAGTGGCACCAAGGGGTTTAAATAGGCACCAGAGGTGAATTGAGGCCGTGGATGCTTAACGATCTCTGGCGAACGGTGTTGATGACCTCCAAGGGTTTGAGATGGTGAATTCACTGCCGAATTAAGGACACAATGGTCCCTGGAGGTGAGAGGAATGAGGCTAGGCTCAATCCTGGTCGTCATTAGTAGAAAATCAAGAAATCAATCAGCAACAAAGACTCTTCTGCCCTTCAGCACTGAAATAGGGTATTTTACTTACTTCTATCATTAAGAAAGTAGAAAATAGAAAATGGAATCGAAAAGTTCAAAATAAGTGGATTCCCATGACAATCACTTTTGGACCCAAAATTAAGTGGGTACCATAGTCTCTACTTAATATAGGAGATTGATTACTCCAAGGAGGAGAAGAGACATGGGACTACAAGTAATTGACAAATATTGGTAATCCCATTGAAAAAGCATGTTTTACTTTTTTTTAATTGATTGCTCAATGAAATTTTTGGATAGAATATCACTCATTTATCATGATTTTATATTTTTAAATTTATCTCAAATTATTATGTGCTTCGGTTTATCGAATTACTTTGGTCTGCTAAAAATCTAGTAGTTTGAATTTGTAACGACCCTGATTTGGAAGTGGTGTTTTGGCTAGATATTTTAATGGAGTTCTGGGTCATTAAATGCTGGGTCCTTTGCATTTAGTGTGAAACGTAGCTCTAGTAACATGCTTGTAACACCCGTAAAATTCATTTTGTAATGATTTACATTTTATGAATTTAATTCCTAGACGGGTGTTACTGTTCTAAGGCCCGTTGTGCAGTTCTATGCTTTTAGGCATGGGCCTCATGGGCTGGCTTTTATTTACATGTCCCTGTGCGTGGTTTGACACTGTGCATTGTGGCACTGTCCGTGTGGGGCCCATGTGTGGGGTTCCCATGGGGCCCACATGTGTGGGCTGGTGGTTGAGGCTTGCAGTTGGCCTTGTTGGTGGTGGTTGGTGCTTGGCTGCTCGTGTAGTGTGCCGGTGGTTGAGATGCGTAGGTGGGCACGTTTTCAGCTACTGCAGGCGCAGGCTTTATAAGCCGCACCACACTTCTCCTCGCCATCCATCGCCATTTCCTTCCTTCCTTCTTCTTCCTTTTCCCCTCCTCCTCGGCAGCGCGCTACTTCTCCTCCTCCTCCACCTTCTTTCTCTTTCTCCTCACTCCTCTTTCTCCTTCCTTCTCCTTCCCCTCCTCCTTTCCACTCGTCTCCCCTACCTCCTTAGTTTCCCTTATTTCCCCTTCTCGCCGCGTCGAGAGAGAGAGAGAGAGAGAGAGGTCAAGGGAGCGAAGCAGAGGCTGTGGTTGCTCGTGGTGGTGCGCGGAGCTCGCGTGGTGTGCCCCGTGGCTGTGGTTGCGTCGGAGCTCGTCGGAGGCGTTTTTTAGGTACGCACCTCCACTTCGAGTAATAGAGAGCATGAAATTGGTAGAAAATGCTAGGGTTGCATGGAATCAAGGAAAGTTTACCTTCCTAACATTTATTGTGATTTATTGTGTATTTATGGAGCATTTATGGGCATTTATGACGGCGGTTGCGTTTTGGGTCGTTTTGACTCTTCTGTCTTTGTGATTTTGTATCTTGATGCATGGTTAATGGATTTTAATTTTGTTTGTTGGGTTTTGGAGTAGCCTAGAGAATCTACACCATATGTTTT
The DNA here is from genome assembly GCA_024699735.1 of Posidonia australis. Classification (NCBI taxonomy): domain Eukaryota; kingdom Viridiplantae; phylum Streptophyta; class Magnoliopsida; order Alismatales; family Posidoniaceae; genus Posidonia; species Posidonia australis. The sequence continues at coordinate 22,826 of JAMKQA010039728.1, read as the reverse complement.
ATGCATGATTTTTGATGTTTGTTTAGAGGGTCTGATCAGAGGTCCCAGTAGGGGCGATTCGGACGATAGGGTTTTGGCCGTTTTCTGGGATCACAGAATTCGGCATACCGAACTGAAAACGGCATACCAAATCAATGGATTTCAGTATACCGATTTCGTCTGGTATACCGGTTTTCTATCAGTTTGGTCCTTTGGTCGAAATTCGGTCATCCGTTTTTGGACGGTATACCGAATTTGGCTTGAGTGTTAACCGTTGCCACCAGTTCGATCGACCGATTCAGATCGGTCTACTGAATCAGCAGATTTCGGCATACCGAATCTAACTTTCAGCATACTGATTTCTGGGCCAAACAGGTTTATAAAATGTGCTTTCGATGGCTTTCTAGATTGCCGTGTTTTGTCCCTATGAGAGGGGATTATAGGCCATCAGTGGTGGCTTTCTGGGACACCTGATGTGCCATTTTATCGAGGTTTTGAAAGAGTTTTCAAAGGATATGAAAATGGTTTGGAAATGGATTTCAACTAATAGTTGGCCTGTTTTGGAAAATGTTTTCCTTGGTTTTCTGTGTGCGGGCCGAGATAGTGTGGGACCGTGTCGTCGGGACCAGGGAATGTGACGACATTCTCGAGTGGTCAGGCGCGACTCCCTGGTTGAGGTCGGGGGCCGAGATTCCTGAGGCTGAGGGGCGTTGGGTTCTGGAGGTATGAAACTCCTTGACTGTCATCTCCAGGCTAGGGTTGTGGTCCGCAGGTTGAGGTGTCTTGTGGCATGATGGAGAGGTATGATACTCCTGCTGTCACTGTGAGAACTGAGGCTCGGGTGTTGTCGGGTGTGGAGGTTTGATACTCCCTCCTGAGCATAGTGGATTACCTGGGCTTGGTGTTACAACATCTAGCTGAGATGCCTGTGCTTGTTCTGTGGGATGTAGTTATGCCTGTTTTCTTTGGTGTAGTGTGCTGAGTGGTTAGGTGGGCTGTGTGCTTGGTGACCGTTTGAGTGATCACTCATGTGTACTTTGGTTTTGGTGTTTTTGGCAGGTGTAGGCTAAAAGCTGGTTTTGCTAGTGCATATAGGAGATGTCATGCTGCCACACATTAGGGATTCTAGTGAGTTTGTAGTTTAACTTTATTTTTGTTGTTTATTAGATTTATTCCTGCTGAGTATACTTAGATTTACTTGCATAATTAGTGTAATATTAATTATAATAAAAAATAAAAAGAAACATGAATTGTGTAGCTAGGATGAGTAGTAGCGACTTGGGGGTCATTACAGAATCCTTTGATTTAAAACAAATTATTGAATTCTTACACAAGTTTTGATCTTATACTTGAAATTTTAACCATGGCTTGTGATCCTACTGATATCTTACTTTTTGGTCAAAATTTTTGAATCTTTATAAGTTTTGTGCCATAATATGTGTGGATTTTCATTGATTCTTTTTCCCATGCTTAATGAAAGGGAGAGCGTACTTAACTTTACCAAATAATTCATTGAATATCTTATAAATAATGATTTTAATGTCTATTAAATATCTTTCTTTCTAAATATAATATATGATTAATTGACCATATTATAAAAATTGATTTTGATGATTGTTAAGCTTATTGAATATTTTTCATATAAAAGTTGATCTTGATGCCTATGGACCTAACAATTGGATCTAATAATTGGTATCTTATAAAATTTGATTTTGGTGCTTACTTGAATATCCTCTTTCTCATAAAATTTGATTTTGATGATTCTCAGTGAATATCTTCTATTTCTATTAGATGGTTATGATTGTGTTATCTTCGATATAAAAATAAAATTTTGATGCTTATTAGATATCCTTTGTTTTTTTTTTCTTTTGATAAAGCTTGTGCTCATTACTTTGTTCTTTGAATTTATGCCCTCTATTGTTCTTGCTTATGACAAAAAGGGAGAGAAGAATAGGGATAGGATTTCCAAAGTTATTTTTTATATCTTTTGAGCTTACCATGTAAATTTAAATTAAGTGGGTAGTTGAGTTATGCGTAAGTAATGTTTGATATGCTTTGGACTCATATAGTTAGGGGGAGAATTGTTGTTTTATTGATATATCTTTATGCATATTCTAAGGGGGTCCCATTTCTATAGCTTTGAAATTCTTGTTGTTTTGTCATCATCAAAAAGGAGGAGATTGTTGGCAAAATTGCCTCATCTCGATTTTTATGATAATAAAACATATTTATGAGCTAACCTTCTTAATAAGTTAAAGAAGAGTTCTCATGAACTTTGGAAAAAGAAGAAGGCAATATTGGCAAAGAAGATATCTATGTGGAAGTTCAAGACAATTCTATTGAATATTGGAAACCGAATATTTATTGTAATTCAAGTGTCATGTAATTGTAATATGTTGTATTTTAGGAACATGTAATAATCTCCCAAACACTCCCATAGTTCCTTAGGAAAATAGCCTTAGCCTCAAAACAAATCATTCATTGAAAACATTCATTATAGGACTTAAACAAGACATTTCGGCATACCAAATATTTTCAATTTACCAAATCAAGGTTGAACAAATATTCACAACTGAGAATAAAAACAACATACCAGATATTTCCCGATACACTGAAATCTAGGTGACTGAATTCACAACCGAGAACATCATTTGCATACTGAATTATTTCGATCCACCGAAGTATTCGATCGTTGAGGAAATCGGCCGACCAATTGATTTCGGCATACTGAATTAGTAGTCGTTTGTGAATGTTGAAAGAGACATTTTTTTACCTTTATTTCCAATAAATAGAACCCCCCATTGACACATAAAGGATTCACATTCTAAAGAGCTTCAAGTACCATCATTCTTCAAGCATTCCACTCCTATTTTGTTAGAAAATTCCCGAGTAAGAGAGCTTCATTCACTTCCTTATTTTCCTTGCCAAAAGAGTGTTTGGGAGATTGTAGAAAAGAGTTGTAATCTTTTATTTCCAATGTAACTTCTTCATCGGTTGTAAGAAGAGAAGGCCATGGTTTTTGTGGAGCTTGGTGAGGGTTCGTCAAGGTAAAGGTAGGATCTTGGCCTAGAATAAGATCAGATTAAGGAAACTCTTGTGGGATTCTTGAGGAGTGAATTATGTCAGGGAGGCTAAACCATTATAAATTAATGATGCACTTCAATTTCTCTCATCCTCTTTTTTGCATGTTTTAGTTTTAGATTCAAATCCCTCACTTTATTTCATTTAAATATATATTGCTTGTGTTTGTTAACTAAGTATTCTAAATTTCACAATTATACTTTAAAACACTATTCTCCCCTCTCTAGTGAAGCCTAAGATCCCAACATAGTCTAACTATGTCGTCATAGCACCAAGCAAAGATGTTTGTGTATTCTCTAAGAAATGCTATGAATTTTGCTTTTGCCTATGGTGTGAGCTTGGCATTGATGCATACTTACTTGATGTCCTCCGTCGTGCCAATGTTTATGAGCTACATCTCTTCTTCAACATGTAGGTTTGGCCGATCTGGGTCATCATCATTGTGCTGAAATTCAGGCAGTGCGTCATCATTGCCATCAACGACCGTGTCGTCCTTCTCTTCGTATGCAACGAGCTTGGAAAAAATCTCCTATTGAAAGGATGGATCTATGACATTGAAGGAGCAGATATGCATGATGTTTTGCCCCTAATGGTGCCCCAAAACAATCACACTAATCTTGGTGTTATGGTAAGTGCACTACACATCCTCTGGTTTTGTTGCACTTGGACCTACTGATGGACCAAGTCGCTCTACTTCTTTTGCTTCCTAAATCGTTTTATTGTATTTTTACGAGTTGTCTGTGTTTCTAGCTTTTTTTTCTATATTTACAAATGGTACTATAGTTGGGCAATTATCCTACTTTTGACTAATGTGACTGTTGTCACCCACACTCCCTCCTAAACCTAACTCAAGGTCTTTTTTTTATCCTCACCCCTAAGGTGAGGCTTCGACTATTAATACCTCTTAGCCCTACCTCCCGACTGCTAGGAGATTAACTCTACTGATCTAGCGCTTGTTGTCTCTGGTTCTTCGAGAACCATGATGGTTGGCTAGTCCTACTGTCTTAGGGGTTGTGGCAACTCAAGCTCTGTGATTACTGGCTTTCCTTTGTTGTTTCTGAGCTCTACCTCTGCATCCTCTGTGAATGCCACCAATTGTACTTGAAGTAGGACTTCTTGATCACTGAGCATGCTATCAATGCAAGCCTATGTTTCTACATCCTCCTCTTGGTTAGAAGGGAGGTCCACATAATATCCGTAGACCAGCTCCTCCATACAGACTTCTAGCTTTGAGGGCTCCACAACGTGGGTTGCTACCCATGCCCACAACAGTACTGGCTACTGCAATAGTGCGTCCAAGTGATCTATTGCTGAAACTACTGAAGCCAATAGTGAGACTACTAGAACTGCTAGAATCGACGAGGGTGGAACAGTTGGAACTGTTGTAACTACTGATAATGGTGAAAGTGCTAATATTGGCGAAACTACTGACACTAATAAAACTACTGTTGATACTAATGAAACTACTAAAAATGGTGAGACTACTAACATAGGTGAACGTGATGATAGTGGCAAAACTGTTGACACTAATGAAACAACTACAACTGGTGAAACTACTGATACTGGCGAGACTGCTAACATTGGTGGAACTACTAATGAAACTACTACAACTGGTGAAATTTCTGGTACTAGTGAAATTGTTAATACTGGCAAGACTATTGTAACTAGTGAAGGCAACATTAACTATGCTCTTCTTCAGAATAATAGTCTTCAACACAGACCCATTTTGCTGTTTGTTGTGGTATGCTTAATTCCTACTAAACCCCAATTGTCATCCAACCTTGATTCGGGTTGAGTATACTTGCACTGACAAAGTTAGTAAGATCTCGAGGGATAAGAACTTCTTCGCCTTGCGCAAGAAGTGGTATCCATCTTTGAATGGGTTTCATTCGTATCCAAGGCCTTCAAGCTCTTCTCTCTTCAGCAATGACAGGTTCAACAATTCCTTGGCCATATCACTCGAGAGGTGTCCCTTTCTCATATCCCCATCGATGACATAGGTTCTCGACCATCCAAAATGGGTTGCTATGAACAGCTAGGTAGCTAGCACATTCGAGGGTAGGAATGTAGTTAACCAACTCAAACCAATTAACACAAGACAAGACATAGTAGGGCTTGGGGTCGAAGTGGACAATCTGGACAGAAATAGAGGAGACAACCTTGACCCTTTCTTTCTCGAAGTTCTCCACCATGATGACAACGATGTTATTGCCCCAGCAAAACTTTTTCATGTGGTGAAGGGTTGAGGGGATGACCTGGTGTTTGTGCAGCCAAGGATGCCCAAGCAAGAGATTGAAGATCGCTCAAGGTCAATGACATAGAATTCTACGTCAAACTGAGCTAGACTAACAACAAGGGGAATAACCAAGATCCCTAGAGCATCACGGTAAATATTGTCGAAGGTTGTCATCCCCTTTACTACTACGGTAATGTCCTCAAATTCGAATCCAATCTTGCTTGTAGTGTGTAAGAGGCAGACATTTAAGCCTGCTCCATTATCCACCAGTATGAGGGCAATACAAAAACTCTGATACTACATGGTGATGAACAAGGGCTGATTGTGGTTAATCCCCATTAGAGGCAACTTGTGGCTGGAGAAGGAGATGACCTACAACACTGCTATCATACCCACCATGCTTTTCAGGCCTACTGGTTCTATGGAAGGCGAAACACGGGTGGCTTGGAAAACCCTAAGGAATGCCTCTCTATGCTCAACAGAGGTGTGGATCATGTCCAAAATGGAGATATCAGCATTTGCCATCTTAAGATGGGAAGCGATATCCACTAAGGGTTGGTCTTTTTTGGTAGAGATTGTAGTGGGCTTGTCTGAGGTGTTCTCTAAAGGAGGCTTATGCTGATTCTCTGGTTGAGGGGGAATAGGTGCTAGACGACTTGGCTTGGCCATTAGGGCTGAAGGTTTGTACACCCGACCCGAAGGTGAGATTTCCACGCATATTTTTGTGGCATAATTAAAAAGCACACGGTTGGTAGCTCAGGTCAAGCTAATGACCATGAGGGTGCAAACCATTAGTTCCAACGAGACTACTAGCAAATTACAGGGTGAAGCAGTTGGGTGACTCTAAGGTGGAACTGGTTGAGTGGGTTCTGTCTTCGGCCTGGCAAGAAGGTGGACTATGGTAGGAGTCTGGGGTCGCATGGTGGGCTGTGTAGTGACTTGTTCCAACTTTGCAGTTAGCGGGATCATGTTAATCGTTGACCCTGAGCTGGCAAGAATTGTCTAATAGAGATCAAGCAGAAAGGGTGTAGAAATATCATTAATCAGGTCTTAGGAGTCCACTACAACACGACGAACAAAGAAAGAAAGAGTGAACTCCCGAAGTCCCTACTACTCCCGAACTTGCATGTTCGGACAAGGGCTTGCTGAATATGCTAGGATGTGGGGGTGCTAGTATTGGTGCTAGTGCTAGTGTAGACACTCCACTTTAGCAACCACTCACTAACAGATTCCTTTGGAAGAATGCACTCCAGTGGTGACGAGACATTTTCCCACACCAAGGCCCATTCCTACTTCAAACCAACCTCCAAACCCTAATACACCATAAACCTACCCTAAACTCCAAGTCCAAGCCCATATGATGGTCCAATACTTAAGAAATATGCCCAAAATCTAGCCAAGAAGGTCAGTAAAAGCCCTTTGCATAAACCCAGTGCACCAGTTTGGCGCACTTAAGTGGCGCATATTAGAGGCACAACTAGGTGGCGCGAATTGGCAGTGTGATGCCCTGAGTCAATAACTAATCTACTAGAGGTTTGATTGGTCAGTCTACACCTTGTAACACCAATTTACCTCTTCCAATTGGTTGGCATGGATCTAAGGGTGTTTCTTGACATTTGTAAACCATCATACCCCTCTTCCTAAACTGAATTCCCATCTAGTCCCTTGATACACATATTAGCCATTGATTTGAAATTTTATTATTCATCAAGGGCCTCCATGCAACCTGAGCTCTATATAGTAGTGCCTTCCTCCAATGTAAAGCTCTCCCTCAGTAGTCCAGCTCACCCACGTCCACTTGTCTGAGCACTCCCCATCCACCTCCAGCCACCTAGCCACCAGTTTCGGCCACCCATCATCTTTTCCAGCTACCGAACATACACCCCAAGATCTCACAACACTTAGCATCAACAACATCGCCCTCAATCCACTGAGCATCCCTAGTCTCACCAGCAAAGCATCCCCTCTTGCTGAGATACCCTTACTGCATCCACTGGTCGTCTCTAACCACCCACAGTCACCTCCATTTCCGACTGGAATCATCACTCTCTAAGCCACCACTGCAACCACCAAAACACCCCTGCATTACCAATCAAAACCTCCAGCACCTTCACTAACATCCCACGTCTGCCTCCATCGCTGTCGAGCTCCACCAGCCTAAGGGAACGCCACCACGAACCACATGTCGGAGGGACAGCCCATCCACACACATAGGTACGCCTCTACCTCTATCATGTGTGCCTGGACATCTTTGCTTAGTTTACATTGTTTTCCTATCATCTCATCATTATATTTCAATGCTCGAATTAACCATGCTTCATTTGTCATTCATGCATCATTTTATCGACCACTGGCAATGAACTCGCTGCCTGCGCAAGGCCATCGGCCAATGAGCATGTGACAACCCGTCCAAGTGCGCCTTTGCCTTCCTCTTCCTCTACTAAGTATCCTTGGGTGTTCACCAATGCTCCTTGTCGCCTACATGGCCGACCGAGCCTTGAATTTCAGTGAGCTTTGGTGAGGATGGAGAACAAGGTTGCATTGCATTTTCTTGCATCGACATTGTCTCCCCACCTATCCTCATGCTTCCCCAACCTTCCAGCAACATTGAGAGGTTCCCAAGCGCCTATGGCCTGAGCTCATAGTTGTAGTCACCGGTTGAACCCATTAATGGAGGAGGGAGGTGGGTGGAAGCCCTTACACATCGTAGGATCTCATTTAACATTTAGACCAGTTAATCAACATCTTAGGACAACCTATCCAAGCACGCCTTCTCCTTCCTCTTCCTCTACTGAGTATCCCTGGGTGTTCACTAGTGCTCCTTGTCGCCAACATGGCTGGCTGAGCCTATGAATTCCTGTGAGCTCTGGTGAGGATGGAGAACGAGGTTGCATTGCATTTTCATGCATCAACATTGTCTCCCCACCCATCCTCATGCTTCCCCAACCTTCTCGCAACGTTGATAGGTTTCCCAACGCCTGTGGCCTGAGCTCACAGTTACAATCATCAATCGAACCCATTAATGGAGGTGGGAGGTGGGTGGAAGCCCCTACGCATCTTAGGATCTCATTTAACATTCAGACCTGTTAGTCAACATCCCCTCATTCTCTCCATGCACTACATAGCATGTTTGCATCACCGCATTTCGTCTTGGTGCGATGAGAAGCTGGTAGGTCTTTCTGCAAACTGTCTAGTGAGCCTCGATAGTGCACCTGGTTGGCACAACTTGCTAGCGCAAATATCCAACACACCTAGTTAGCGCACATTGCCAGTGCGACTCGCAATTACAGATCAGATCCTTGAGCTGAGCACATTGTGTTTCACCGGTCTATTTTCTTGCATGTTTCTCGAACATTCACATGTTTTTGCCTACATTGCATGATTTTCCTCCATGTTTTCCAGCATCCTGCATTCATACATAGGGTGATGATGATTACTATATTCAATTCTTTTGACCGACGGTCCAGAATTCATATAGTGCAACTAACATTAGATTGTATAGTTTTCCGCCCCTCACATTTCATTTGCATTAACATGACATCAAGCATGCATCCTAGACTAAGCAAGCATTCACTAGCTTTGGTCACACATGCGAGCGACTAGCCAAGAATGACCAATTTTTCAGGCGTATGGGGGTGCCTAACACCTTCCCCATGTGTAACATGAGTCCATACCCTTTCTCTGGCCCGTGATTACTTATGTGTCGCATTCCATTGGCATGGAGCATGCATACACATTCATTTGCATCATTTTTACAGTGTTTTAACACATTCAGTTTTCCTCGTTTGCCCAATAAATAGACTAGGTAGCGACTCCCTTTCCTTATCCTTTTTGCCTTGTTTTGTTGTTTTTGAGTCGAGTGTCCTTCCTCAGATTCACCAACTTTGCCATGACCTTATCGATTTCGTGTGCTCCTTCGCACAAAGTCTAGTTGCCAGCATGGTCACAACTGGTGCTAGTGCTAGCATAAGCAACAACTTTGCCTCTTTGTTATTGATGATGATGACCGTACAATCGATCAAATTCTAAATAGCATCCCACAATGTGAGGCAATTATCCATCGAATGCCCTGTGGATCAATGAAAACTGCAAAATTGATTCGCATTGTACCATCACGGCAATGGGCTCACTAGTGGTCGAACATCAGGAAGCCTCAGAAGTGACACCACCTTGGGAAAGACGACGTTGAGTGGTTCCACTAGTGGGGTGTAGTCATGCTCAGCACAATGAGGTCGTCTCTGCCTAGGTTGTGGTCCTTGCTTGGTCGATGCAATAGGGTACACCAGTTCAGTGGTGGCGGTGATGTGAGGTGTGTGTGGTTTCCTATGTGTAGGTGTGTACACTACCTGATGCTGGGTAGGCAGACTCATCGCATTTGTAGGCGCAGTTGGGGATCCTATATATGCAACAACTGTCCTAGGAGGATCTCGCCTCCTAGTGTTGCTAGTGTTTGAGCCATTGTCATTGTTACTGCTACTACTTTTGCTGTTGCTGGTAGTGCTGCTGAAAGCGATGGCCTACTTGGTGAATACGATAAGAGCGGGAAAGTTGCCGCTACAAAGCGAGCTTTCCATGTGGCGCCTTCCCTAATCAACGATGCAAAGCTTGTGATGGGTTGGATACTTAATAGGGCCCCGGTTGCTAGTTTCACCCTATGGATTATCATCTCAATAGACTCCTAGTTGGAGAGTCTATCTCTAACATTTGAAGCTAGAGCATGCCATCAATCAACATACTCACCGAGTGGTTCTTGGGGCCTCCATCGAAGGGTGACCAAATTCTCTCACTTCAAGATCAGGTCCAAGTTGAAGGAGCACTACTTCGAGAATGCCTGACTGAGGTCATTCCAAGTCTTGATGGAAGCTATGTCAAGTGAAGTGAACCACTTGAGCACAAACCCCGTAAGACTCTTATGGAACAAGCAAATGAGCAATCTCTCGTAAGCCTGCAGCTAAGCAAGATCACTGTGGTACACCTTGAGGTGGGAAATAGGGTAGCCCTTATCATTGTACTTTTCAAACTCCACGATGTGAAAGTTTAGAGGGAGTGTCACCTCTGTAAAGTAACAAAGGTCTAGGAATTGGTAGGACTAACAGTCCCTGCTTACACTACGCATAGTGCTCTTTCCAAATTACTCATCCTTGTGAGAAGAGTGTCTAAGGTTGTTGTTGTTATGGAAGCTGTAGCTGGGGTGGGTCTCACATATGTCATGTGGGTTGCACCAACGTGTCCTCCCAATCCACCATCATACTGCCTGGTGTTGTGGCATGATGGCCTGTGTACCTATGCATGGGTTTTGAGTGTAATGGAATGAATGCTAAAGCCTGTGTTTGATGTAGTGGAGAAGAATTAGCTGGCATGTTGTAACGACCCAGGTCTTAGGAGTGGTGCTTTGGCTAGATAATTAAGGTGAAATTCAGGCGTGTTAGGCTTTAGGAGTCCCAATGCCTAATGTGGGACACGTTCTCAATGGTGTCTGACGCTTGGATTGTGGGTTTATGGCCTTTTGGCATGGTGTGGTTTGGGTGTTATGCTGGCCCTCATAGGAGTTTTGTGGGTTTCTCCTAGGCCGTGGAGGTTTGGTGGCAGGTCCATGGTGGCACGAATCATGTGGACGTGGAAATTTGCGTGGTTTGGTTAAGTGCTTGCAGCTTCCTTTCTTTCCTTCCCTTCTTTCTCTTTCCTTTCCTTTCTTTCTTTCATTTCTTTTTTTTCTCTTCCCCAGGCCCCACCCCCACCCCTTCCTCTTCTTCTTCTTCTTATTCTCCTCTAATGCGTGGGAGAGGGAGAGAAAAGAGAGATGGGAGATGGGAGGGAGAGAGGGTTGCGAGAGAGAGGGGGAGATGATCGGGAGGAGGAGGATGCAGCCACCACCGTGCCGTCGTCGGCACGTGGAGGAGAGGAGAAGGTCGTGGCTGGAGGAGGAGCGTCACTGCCCGTCTCACATCGTCGTGTCTTCGGTGGAGGTATGCACCCTGTAGATTTTATTTTGATTCCAAATTTGTACCATAGGTGCATGTTAGTGTGTTGGTAATTGTAGTAAAGTTTATAGAATTTATTGTGCATTTGTGGGCCATTTATGGCCATATTTATGGTTTGGGGTGAATAGGTCCCTTTTGTGTTTTCTATTGTTTTCTCGAGATCTTCTTGATGGATCTCGGTGTTGTTTGTCTGGTTTGGAAGATCTCGTTGAGATCTTCATTTTGATATATTGTTTGCATGGTTTGGATTGGTGGTTTGTAGGATTGGGCTTTGGGTCCCATTTTCGGTCCGTTTTTATTGTAGATTGTCCCCTCGACCCATGGTTCAATCGATCGAATTTATTCAGTCTGTTGTTCTGGGAGTCTTGGGTGTTGATAGAATTTCTAGTTCGGTCGATCGAACATTTTTGGTCAACCGAATCAGGGGTCTTCGATCGACCAAGAGGTTTTTCGGTCTGCCAATCTGGTACCCTAAGCCCAAGTTTGGTCGACCATTCCATTTTGATTTGCCAATCTAGGCCCTGATCCTGCATTAAGATATTTTATGTTTTGATTTATATATATATTTATTTATATATATGTTAATCTTGGTGAGATTGATATAATGGCATAAATGATTAGGATAATCATTAGAATGGTCTAGGGTTTGCCTAAAAACGAATTAGCAAGATTCCACCTGGGGTATGGGTAGAATAAAAGATGAAATGATTTAGAAATAGTAGATTCTTTCCCTAGATGGTTTAGACTGGACTTTAGGGATAATGATAGTGTCCCTAGGTCTAAGATTTGTGTGGTTTCGTGTGTCGTGCAGTGAATGGAGTATTCAGTGGCACTGTTCCAGGTGTTTGGGCCGATCTAGCTGTGCTCCCGAGGGACACGAGCCAGTAGGTGTCTTACACTTGGTCCCAGAAAATGGAATTCTGGTTGTGGTTGCATTGTTCTGGTGTCTTCTGGGTGGTTTTGACACTTAGACAATGCTTTGTTAGTGTTTTCTTGGGTTGTGGTCGTGGTTGAGCGTGGTGCTCGGGAACCCTGACGCTCCCAAGGTGCTTTTGCCTGGGCTTGACAGGAGAGCTGTCGAGGTTGTGTTTTGTTTGTGGTTTCTCGGCCTTTGGTTTCCGTGCCACTGTTGGGCACAATGTTGCTTGAGTTTTAAAGGACATTTAAGGATTTTGAAAATGTTTTCCAAAGGAGAATTTTGGAAAGAGAAAGTACAGATTTGAAAATTGTTTTGGAAAGACTTTTCCGATGCTTTCTTTTTGCATTGGGGGCCAAGATACCTGAGGTTGAGATTCGTCGGGTCTTGGAGGTATGATACTCCTTGACTGTCGTTTCGAGGCTAGGGTTGTGGTCCATGGGTTGAGGTGTTTCGTGGCATGACACTCCTGTTGTCACTGTGAGCAGTGAGGCTCGGTTGATGTCGGGTGTGGAGGTATGAGACTCCTTCCTGAGCACCGTGTGGAGGGCACCGTGATGAGGCGTACCCTGTGTTGGCTAGTACGGGTGGGACGCGTGCCTCATAGCTGGTAGTGTCCTGAGAGACAAGACTGCCTTCCCAAGAAGGGGTTGGCTTTGTTGAGGGTTCTCCCGGCAAGAGAATCGCAAGATGATGTGGCTCCTGCACAGGGTGGCACATCATGGTCGCTCCTCAATGGACTGCTTGTGGCCAATGTTGTCTGCTTAGCACCGGGCAATTCGACACACTGTTTGTGTGGAGTCCTGGTTTGGAAAATCAGGCTCTGGGCCTATTAGAGGCTCCATGGCTTGGTGTGTGTTTGGATCCAAAGGGGACCATGTTGTACAGAGCAGATTATCTGTAGTTGTGCTTTTGTGTTGTTTTGGGCTTGAGATGGCGAGAGTAGCTTTCTCGGGCATGCACAAAAGGTTTTAAAAGTGCACACACATGGTTCTGCAAAGGAAAAGAAAATAATGGTTTTAAAGGAATAGTTTTGTGCTTTTGTGGCCTATCGGGTAGTGGTAGACTACCTGGTTTGGTGTTGCGGCATCCGAGAGGGATGTCAATGCTTGTGTGCTGGGCGTCAGTGAATTGCCCTTTTGGTATGTTGGCATCTAGGTGTGATGCCTGTGCTGGGTTGCCCCCGGCATAGGTTACCGAGTTATAAGTGGGGTGCGTGCTGCGTGACCGTTGAGTAGTCATTCACGTGTGCTTTGTTTTGTGTGTTTTTGGCAGGTGCAGGATAGTAGCTGTTGGTTGCTAATGCATATAGGAGGAGTCAAGCCACCACACATCAAGGATCTAGGTGAGTGTTAGTTTAGTTTATTTCTATTGTTTATTAGTTTTATTTCCTATTGAGAGTACCTAGCCTTAGCTACATCATTAGTGTAATTGTTGGTTAATAATAAAGATAAAACAAATAATTAAATGAAATTTGTAGCTAGGTTTTGTGGTAGCGACTTGGGGGTCGTTACACATGTAGTGCTTTGTGGGGTGCAGAGTGCAGACCAACAGCTATTGCACCAATACAGCTCCGAGCAACGAACTCGAAGAATGCTATGCTTTAGCCAATCCAAAGGGCTAGCCACCAGATGATGGAGTAGCATGTTGTGGATAGTACAATGAAACTACAAGTGGTAGAGTTGACACCCCCATCGTCGACATAATGAGGAGCTGTGGTGAAGGCAAAGGTGAAGTTGTAGTGGGTGCAACCTGAAATGCAAGAGCAGGTTGTAGAGGAACTTTGGGAGCAAAAGGAACAGATGGGGCCAAAGAAGGATCTAGTGAGAGGACCACACCCAGTAGCTTTTGGGTGAGAGCCAACATATGTTGTGCCTACATGACTAGGGACCCCTCAGTCGCAATACTGAAGGGTGGGAGCAAGAGTGGAAGAGATGTAAGAGACAGTTGGAAACCAGACTATCCAAAAGGCAATGAACCTATCACGAAGGCTGCCACAACCAGTTGGTTGTTGAAGGTAATAAGGCCCTAAAGAGGGAAAGACACTGGCATCTCTGAAGCTCGAGTGATGATCATCATAATAGACTCAATGACAGACTCCAGACCGATCATGGTTTGCAAGCATCCTGCAATAAGAAAAAGAGAGCCCCCATGCACCTAGAAGTGGTAAGAATGAGGAGAAAAGGGAGCCACTGAGATCAAAGCAAAGGTAGGAGGGATCATGTAACACGCATAAAATTCATTTTTGTAATTATTTACATTTTAATGAATTTATTCCTAGCAGGTGTTACTGTTTCGAGGCTCGTTTGAGTGGTTTTGTGTTTTTAGGCTTGGGCCTCGTGGGCCAGCTTTTGATTTCGTGTCCCTGTGTGTGGCTGGCACTGTGCATTGTGGCACTATGCTTGTGGGCCCATATGTAGGTTTGTGTGGGGTCCGCGTTGTGGGCCGGTTGGTGGGAGAGTTCGATGTGGTTGTTAGCTCGTGCGGGAGGCCGATGCTTGCACTATGCATGCATGCATGCAACTACCACCTTGGGCGCATATGTATATGCACGACTGATGGATCTTCCTCCACACCTCTCCTCCTCTCCCTCTCCGCACGTTCTCCCTCCGTCTCGAGCACGCCACCCCCTTTCCTCTTCCACCCCCTCCACTCGTTCCCTCTCCCTCCACTCACTCCACTTCCTTCCCGTCTCTCTCACTCTCCTTCCCCTATTTCTCCCCTCCCCACATCTTCCTCTCTATTCGGTGTGCTCAAGAGATGACAGAGGTGTGCAGTGGCTTGTGGCAGCGTGTGGAGCTCAGGTGGTGTGCCCCTATGTTCATGTGAGCCCAGACGAGGGTCGTGGTCGTCAAAGCTGGCTGGAGGATCGTCGAAGCACGTTTCTTAGGTACACACCTCCAACCCTTGTATAAAGAGCATGAAATTTGTAGAAATTGATAGGATTGCATGAAATCTTGGTAAATTTACATTTCTAGAATTTATTATGAATTTATGAGAATTTATGGTGGATTTATGGGCATTAATGGTGGTGGTTGTGCTTTAGGTCGCTTTGACCCTTATGCCCTTGCGATTTTATATCTTGATGCATGGTCAATGGATTTTGGTTTTGTTTGTTGGGATTTACAGTAGACTCAAGAGTCTACATCTTATGTTTTATGTGAGATTTTTAATGTTTGTTCGGAGGGTCCGATCGTCGATCCCAATTGGACGATTTTGAATAGTAGGGTTTGGGCCATTTTCTATTTTTCGAAGAAAATGGCATACCGAACCATTTTGTTATGCTGTTCTTCTGTCAATTTTGGTCCTCTAGTCAAAATTCGATCATCCAATTTTGGATGGTCGACCTAATCAGGAGATTTCGGTAGACCGAACTATTTTCGGTATACCGATTTTAACCTGAGTATTGACCGTTGACCTAATTCGGTCGACCGATCCAGATTGGTCTACCAAACCAGGGATTTTCGACATACCAAACCTTTTTTTCGACATGCCGAATCAGGGACCAAATGCTTTTATAAAATATGATTTCCGAGGATTTTCCTGATTGGTTTGTATTGTCCCTTTGAGATGGGATGGTGGGCCATCAAAGGTGGTCCCTTGGGACACCTGAAGTGCCATTTTGCCGAAGTTTTGGAAGAGTTTTCAAAAATATATAAAATGGTTTTGAAAATAATTTCAAAAGAGATGGTTAGCCCGTTTTGGAAAATAGTTTTCCTAATTTTTTTGTGTATGGGCCAAGACAATGTGGGACCGTGTCATCAAGACCAGGGAATGTGACGACATTCTCAGGTGGTTCGGTGCGACTCCCTGGTTGAGGTTGGGGGTCGAGATACCTAAGGCTGTGGGGCGTCAAGTTCTAGAGGTATGAAACTTTTTGACTGTTGTCTCAAGGCTAAGGTTGTGGTCCACAGGTTGAGGTGTCTTGTGGCATGATAGGAAGGTGTGATATTCCTACTGTCGCTGTGAGCACTGAGGCTCAGGTGTTGTCGGGTGTAGAGGTATGACACTCCCTCCTGAGCATCGTGTGTGCAAAACGTCGTGAAGAGGCGTACCCTGTGGTGGTCAGTGTGGGTGGAACACGTGTTCCATAGCTGGTAGCGTCCTGAAAGACAGGACAACCTTCTCAAGGAGGAGTTGGCTTTGTGAAAGCTCTTCAAGTGGGAGAATCGCGGGACAACGTGGCTCCTACATAGGGTGGCAGGTCATGGTAGTGCAAACGCTGTTGATTGCTCTTCGATGGACTGCTAGTGGCCAAAGTTTGGTTGCCTACCACCAGGCTTCCCAACTCATTGTGTGTGGTTTTGGCCAATGGAGACCTTTACTTGTGGTTTTAGACTAGTAGAGCCCTGGTTGCGATTTTGACTGATGTGGGCCTGGTTTGAGAGATTTGGAGAAATTGATCATGAAATGAATTTAAAAGAAAATTTAATTATCGTTTTCTTTTCGGTAGCTTTTCATGGGATACGTACTGGGTGACTTCTATCACTCATGCGTTTTTCTTGTGTCTTTGGTTTGCAGGTGCAGCCAAGATGAGGTCTAGCATAGTGCATATTGTCCGGAGTCTCGTAGCCACACACAGAGGCTCCGGATAGTTAGATATTATCTATTTTGCTTTTAATTTCCTGTAATTTAACTTGTTTAAATTGTTACGGGAGATTCGGGGCATGACAAACCAAAACTAGGATCTCCCCTAGAGCAGTAGTAGGATAAGGCTCACTAACGCACTGGGTCATGGTTGACCATGAGCCAGTACAAACGGAGCTATGACAGTAAGTGTGGGGACAAATCCTATAATGAGCTATCATCGAAAGCGACAAATAACTCGAGAAAGGTTGGCTGAGAAAGAGTTACGGATGGGAGTCAACGAAAGGAACACACGAGCTCTGGCTAAGGAACTCACACATTGACCTGCAACAAAGGTAGCAAACAGGTGTCAAAACTTGAGGGAGGAAGAAGAAGAAAAGTAGAATGCAATGGTTATTAGGGTGGCATGAATGGCACACATGCACATGAATGCTTCTAAAATATGCTCTCTCACTAGTTATGTGTGTCATAGTAGGCTGTCTACTCTGGACTCTCTTAGGGGTATATGGATCTCTGACTCAGGATAGAAAGCAAGGTCATGTCCCCTTCCTGGCTAGAGCTCAAGCGACGAATGGTGGTGTGTTGGTGGCCTTGATTCTTGTAGTAGCAAGGAGTTGTACCCTCTACTAACATTGACATGACCCTAGACAATGGAGGATATACTGGCAACACATTCCACGTCAAAGCCATAGAACAGGCAACCAGAATTGTCCTTCTGCAAACACCCCACTTTGGCAGCCACTTGTTGATGGAGTCCTTTGGAAGAGCATGCTCTAGTTGCAATGAGGTGTTTCATAACTTTAGAACCACTTCACACCTCTAAAACTGCCTAAAACCCTAAACCCACCCAAAACCTTATCGAACCACTAGCCTTAGGAGCCCAAAGCCTGTATTGTGGTCAAGCACTCAAGAAAGGGGCCCAGAATCCAACCAATAGGCCCTGACATGGTTCTAGTGCACCTAGTTAGTGCACTTACTTGGCACAATTAGGTAGTGCAACTAAGAGGTGTGAGTACTAAGCACAATGCCTCGAGTCAGTATTTTCAGTAGGGGGTTGTGTTGTCCATTCACCCAGTGGACACTAGCTTCTTGCCTCCCATTGGTTGGCATAGATCTAGGTGTGTTCCTTGATATTGTTGGACCATTATACCCCTCTCCCAAATCTAAACCCAACCCAATCCCCATGTTTAAGCCTAAACCCTTTATCCACAATCCTATTTACAACCAACGACCGTCATTCACCGCTCCTTCTATAAATCAATGTCTTCCACCCACATAGAACTCTCTTGGAAACCCACATCACTCACGCCTGCATTGCTCGAGCACTACAACCTCCCCCCTCGTCAGCCACGTCGAGCACCACTATTTCTGGCCACCCACAGACCATAGCATTACCTCCCACAACCATCCCAATGCCCCTATAGTCACTACATAAACCTAAACTGCAACTACACATCCTCCTCAAGCCCACATTATCATCCCTAGACTCGTAGCCATCACTCAACCACATCCCAAGCTGAGCTCCACCATCACTAGCCACCCAACCATAGCCAATGCCGGACGACAGCATTGCATTTCCACAGGAGCCACAACATAACACCACACCACCATACAGCCTAAGCCTTACGTTACCAATCAAGCATCATTCCTGCACTGCATCCTCAACCCAACCTTGGCTTTGTCGCACCTCGGAAACCAAACAGGAGAGTCGCCATGAGCTACAATGCCAAGAGGACAACCCTCCTACATCCACAAGTTAACCTCCACCCTGCTATGCGTCTTCGAGTGTCCTCTTACTTCATTGTTACATCCATGCTTCTTTGCCTATTTTTCTTCATGAATTCTCCATGTTTTCATTGGCCTTGCACTACACTCTTGGCTACCGATGACGAACTCTTCGCCTATGCTAGGCCATTGGCTCATGAGCACGAGGTGAGTCCATCCTAACGTGCCGCTATCCTCTCGTCTCTCCACCAAGCCATTATAGGATGTTCACGTGTGCTCCCTACCACCTCCATAGTCGACCAAGCCCATGAGTTCCAGTGAAGCTTAGTGAAGACAAGGAGGGGACCGCATTGTATGCATTATCATCTACACTATAACCTCATCTCTCCTCTTGCTCCTCACACCCTTTGGAAGTGTCAAGATGTGTTCCATGAGTCTGCAGCTTGAGTTCATGGCCATGGATGTCGTTGGAACTCAACGATGGGGGGAGGAAGACTAGGAGGAACTCCCATGCATCCATGCTTGCATCCAACCATTCAGATATGTTCCTCGTAGCTTGTACTTGCTTTCCCATGCATAGAATTGCCTATTTGCATCGTTGCATTCCATTTTGTGCAATGATAGAGCTTGTCAGCTCTTCTATTAAATAGCTAGTGCAAGAAGGCAACGCAACTACTCAATGCAACTTGTCAGCGCAAATGGCCAGTGTAGTCTGCAATTACAAAGCTGTGACACTTGGGCCTGATTATCCATTTTAATTGTAAACCATGTAATTAATTGTAATATTGTATAAATGGTTTATTAATGGATAATTTGTTGTTTTTTGTGATTGTGAGGATTTGGTTGGCTTTCTGTGCACATATTTGTTATTTGGGACCAATGTGGAGTCCGATTTGAGGATGCACAGTCGACTCAGTTTGCGTACCTGTCATTTCTTCTTTTTCTTTCTTTCTTTTTTTTCTCTCTCTCTCTCTCACGAGCCCTCACCATCTCTGTCTTCTTCTTCCTCTCCCCCGAACCCGTGCCACCACAGACGACAGCCTGTGCATGAGTGGGTGGCTGATGCCATGCAGGAGGAGGAGGAGATAAATAGGAAGGAGGCAGCAATGGGTGGAAGTCGAGAGAGAAAGAAGGAAAAGAGGAATGGTGTGCGAGCCAGAGGGAGAAGAGGAGAGCTGAGCCGTGTGCGTTACTGCCGTGAGTCACCAGGGCTACGCCGGAGTGCGGGGAGGACGCTGGGGGTGCCACTTGAGGTACACGACCCCTTCTCCCCCTTTTGTTCCACTCTATTAGCTTGATTGGAAAAATGCGTGATAATGATGTATAAAACGTGATAAATCATGGAAAAATGCGAGATAATTGTGGAATGAGATGCATGATGTGTTTGTGTAGAGATTATGAGGTTAGGATGAATTTTTGTGGAATTATGCAAGTTTTTAGTATGCATTCTATAGTGTTATAAAATGAGCTTCACCCCTTTGTGATTTTTGTGTGGATTGTATGATGAATGAATTCATGAATGGTTTGAGGGGTTTTGAAGTAGACTCAAGGGTCTACACCCCATGATTTATTTGTGTTTTATGATGCATGGTTGAGGGGTCCGCTAGAGGCTCCCAGTTCCAGTGAAATGTATAGGCTGAAACAGGGGAGGTGCCCTAGTCACGGGCAATTCGGCATGCCAAACTGGGTTAGGCATACCGAATTCTTGTCAAATTAGGCCAAGATATTTGGTTTCGGTAGACTAAAATCACTCGGTCAGTCGAAACAAGGAGTTTCGATATACCGAAAATGTTCAGTATACCAAACCAGAGATTTTCAGTATACCGAACTTCATTTTCAGTCTACATATTTTGCCCTGGCCCTGATATATAAAAATATGAATAGAAAATGGAAATAAAAGGTTTTAATTGGATAATGAGCATGTGTTTAGGGTGTTTTCCCCATGTAAATGACACAGAGGAATATAGAACCCAAATAAGTAAATTTAGGAATGGTTTGGGGTTTAAAACCCTAAGAATGAATAAAAGTGATTAATGTGTGGTTTTATGTAATTTTGGGTGTGAGACCCACTTTATGATTTTAAAGCATGGTTTTTCATGGATTGAGTTGCAACCCTAAAAGAGGGTCATGTGTTGCATGGAAAATATTTCTGTAACAAAAGAATGAGATGGAAATGGTTTTAAAAGGGAAAATTTAAGAGTTTTTGAAAATAAAACACTAAGAATGTGTTGTGGTGTGGGATCACGAGGGTTGGTGTCGGCACTATAATAAAAGAATGACACTCCAAAGAAACTAGTTGTCAGGCACGACCATGATTGCCAGTGTGGGACCACGTGTGGATGGTGTCGATGAATTGTAAAAATATCAATTGTCAGACACGACCGTAGCTACCAACGTTTGTGACGATATAGGATGGGCCTAGGGTTTGATACCTAGGTGTCCAGGTCACCGACGATGTCGGCTGAGCCTGGGTTATTGAACTTAGTTCTTTGGGTCACCAATGGGACGTCAAATAAAGACATATCCCATGCTTATGAATGAAATTGAGGCCGATTGGTCAGAACGGTGTCATCCCGCACGAGGAATTTCACCGCAGTAGTGTAGAAAGGTAAGGGAAATGATGTCTTCACCTACTACTTGTGTGCCTGGTTACCCCTGATCAAGGTAACATCAATAAAGAAAAATGGAAAGGAATAAGAAAAGTGTGTGGCTTTGTAAAAATGAAAGAAAAGTGGTTTGACAAGGATTGGACTTATGAATGGTCTTGAAATCCTAGAATTAAATCTGAATTGTGTTTTAACCAGTTACCAGCCAATATTTATGATTTTGGTTTTGAGCCTTGTGAGGTATTATGTTTTATGCTGGACCTGGTGGAGTATGTGAATTTCTCAGAATATGAGAAAGATTTTGAAAAAGTATAAAAAGAAAGAAAATGAGTTTTGGAAAAGAATGTGGTTTTAAAAAAATTCCAAATGTTTTAAACAAGAAACGAAAAAGTGAGTTTTGAGAAAAGCATAATCTTAGGAATAGATTCCCAAGTAATTTCAAAGGAAAGGAAAGATGATGTTTTAAAATTGGATTTTCAAAAGAAAACCAAGTTTTATATATTAAAAGTTGTGTTTTTAGAAATTTTACCAGATTTTATTGTGTGTATGTTAAGGGCGCGTATCGGGTGGCTTAGATGTCACTCACACGTGCTTTAGTTGGTTTTCAGGTGCAGGTTGGGTGTAGTCGAGTTTCGGTGCTGGAGTAGAAGCTTCTAGCTGCACATTGTTTCCTGGAGGTGAGCCTTAGTTATAGTTATTTAATTATTACTGTAATTAGTGTATTTTTGCTTATGATACTGGGATCTTGGTAATGTGTCCGGGATCGAGGCGTTACAAGAGAATGCCACAAAGCTGAGAACACTTTGTTTTTTGATTCTTCGATCTATTTTCTTGCGTGACTTCTCTTGATTTCCGCTCATCACATGTTGTTGCTTGCATTGCATTGTTTTCCTTAGTGTTTTCCGACATCCAACATTTATCCATATGGCTATGATGCTTACTCTATGGAGTTATTTTGACCAGGTGCAATGAATCTATGTACATGCCAAGTGGATCATACCAACGCAATTCTTGTGTGCAAGTGCCTTGGTCCAGAACTCATATAACGTGGCTGAGCAATAGATCACATGGTCCCCCCCCACCCCACGTTTTGTTCACATTGGCATGGCATGAAACATTCATCTCAGACATAAGCAAGCATACATCTACATCGACCGCACATGTGAGCGATTAACTAAGAAAGAACGATTCATCGAGTGTATAGGGGTGCCTCACACTTTCTCCATATGTAAAAGGAGTCCTTACTCTTTCTCTAGCATGTGATGACCAATGTGTTACATCCATTAGGTATGCAGCATACATACACATTCATTTGTTTATCTGATTTGGTGGTTTTCCTTGAGTTTCTCACTTACTAATTTAGCACCTACACGTTTTCTACATCATGGCATGGCATGAAGCATATTGCCTAAGGGCGTACATTATAGGGCATTCAAATGCCTGCATTGACCACATTTACGAGCGGACTGAACTAAGAAAAACTGATTTGTTAGATGTATGGGGGTGCCTAACACCTTTTCCATGCGTAACAGGAGTCCTTACACTTTCTTTGTCATGAAATGCAACATGCCACATCCATTTGGCACGGATTATCGCATTTGCATGTTTTAATCGCTTTTAGTTGTCATGCAAGACCAATTCGTTAGGTGTATGGTGTAGGATCGGATAGCTCCTCTAGAGGGGGGGGGGGGGGGGGGGGGAAAAGAGAATTAACA
>JAMKQA010039727.1:0-34683 GCA_024699735.1 Posidonia australis | reverse complement strand
TCATCAAGCCCTTAGCAAGCATTAGGACTAGAAAGACCGAGTTTCTCGGGCGTACGAGGGTGCCTAATACCTTCCTCGTGCGTAACAGGAATCCTTACCCATCCTCTGGTTAGCAGACATCCATCCTTCTTTTCTGCATCTCATGCATGCATTCATCCTTTTGTGGTTTTCCTCGTCTTTCCCTTAAAAGACTAGGTGGCGACTCCTTTTCCTTTTTTCCTTTTTCTTCTTATCCTTGCGCCTTCGCCATCCAGAATGGCATGGCTGTGATCCCTTTCCCGCCCCCCTCCGGGTCCGGCGCGGTCACAATAATTATCAAGACCAATAAAGGAGAGATCAATTCACCTTTCGAGAGTATCAAGAAATCAAGATCCTCCAACACTGGATTATTGTCTTGTTTTACAAGTATAGTTGAATTAACAATTTGCTCTGCCAGAAACAAAAGCAATCAATAGGATGTTGTCAGAAGCTAAAAACATTTCTCAGAGAATGAGATGAGAAATCTATAAAATCTGATTTTGTCTCAACACCGAATAATCTACCACCTCAATCTAGCAAGTTTGTAGTCATGGTGTGTAGTCTGATTTTGTCTCAATAGTCAAAAGCCAATAACATAGTGCATAAAAAAAAGGAATGAGATGATGGCTCTTGAAAATCCATTTTTAAGGAACCCACCACTATATGAGATCATTTCTAACCACACTAAGAGTAGTATGACTCTTGACTTGAGTTTGTTTTTCTTCAATTATATGATCACTGAAAAGTTGAATGCAAGTAACTACAAGTAGCAATGCACAATCCTACAGCACTATGCAAAAAAAAGCAAGGAATGTATAGCACTTTATTTAACAACATTAATAAACTGCTAATGTGAGAAACATAATACTCTCCCCATGACTTCTCTCTATTATAAAAGCAATCTTGAAGTGGACTTCCCAATAGACGGCACTATAGACAATCACAAGTAATTGGAATCTAATAATTGTAGAAGAATTGGAAGCAGCACAAAGAGGACATTTGCAGGAAGAGAGTAAGGCAAGATCCAAATGGACGATGGAGAGGTACCATGATGATGGTGTTCTGGGCAGGGTACTTGGTCGAACATGTGGCAGGCAGCATTGAACATGTGGAGAGATGCACCTTCAAAGTAATGCTTGGTGTATACATTTTCTTCTGCAAATCATACTACACTAATTTTTAACAATTATGACTGCAAATGACGGAAGTCAAAAAGAAAGTCTCTCCATGACTTTCTACCATTGAAACATTCTCCAACTTTATAGACTCTATTGACACTGGAGAATTGAAATAAGAATTGCAAGAAGCACCGAGATGGGTGATGGTGCCATCAAAATGGTCAACGAAGAAATACCTCAGTGATGGTGTTTCATGGCAAGGTAGTTGGTCGAACTTGTGGTATACAGTGTTGAACATGTTAAGGGATGCACTTTTAAAATAACGTTGTACTCTTTGTGTAATTGTGTGTTGGTTTCTGTGGACTCGGCACCACTCTTCCAGCAATGGGCATCCTAGAATATTCAGGGTATAGAGTGTGGAAGGCAATTGCTGCAACCATGGTGGGTAGGAAACAACCGACAAATACTAGTTTATACCTAATTATTGGACAGAGGAGCTGAAGTCATTGCTGCAAGATTGTTCTCCTTGCTCTTGAAATTCAATAGACACCAGATTCAAACAATCAAAGAGATAATTTCTGTAGTGAAGGTAGTTTATAAAGCGACACAGATGTCAGAGCATCACACTGCCATATACTCGACCGCCATATACTCGATCTTCTCGAGGAAGTGAAGTTTCAAGGAAGTTGTTCCAATTTTATTAGCTCTTCTTCTTTGTTTATATCGTTTGCAAGTGTGAATCTTTGTAAGATCAGAAGTCCAAAATTCCTACATGAGACAGTATAAGTGATAACCCAGTGAATGACAATAACATTTTATGTTGTCGGGCAGAATTTGTCAAATAATCTGTACCTCCAGGCATTCTCATTTGTAGGTTTGGGAACCAATCTTGCTATTCAGAATTTCAGACGCCAGCGACTGCTAGAACTAAACCAAGTTAATTCCCTTTTCCAAATGTACAGAATGTAAAGTAGTATTGACAAAATTTTGAGATATTCACAAATAATTTCTTAGAAATAAAGAAACACCAAGCTAATCAAGCAGGGAAAAAAGAAATATAAACTACCATGAAAAATCTTTCCAATGAAAACTCGTAGTCATAGGCTAGCTTATGCATGTCAAATTGAATGTGGATCTCCTCTGGAGGAATCCACTATTCTACAGAATCCTTTCTGACCACATTTGAATTCGTGTTAACTTAATTTTAGAGTCGTATGAAATGGATTCAAAACTGAATGAAGTAATTATAATTAACTATGAAGAATCCTACAACACTATGTAAAGAGAAATGAGGAATGATGCTACACTTAAATCATTGGCAATGATGAACTGCAAATGAAAGAGAAACAAAAAAAAAAAAACTCTATGACAATTTAGCATCTACCATGGAAACAATGTCAACTTGTTAGAATCGACGGAGAGATACCTCGATAATGGCGTTCCGTGGCAGTGTACTTGGTCGAACATGTAGCAGGCATGACCGAACCTGTGAATGAATTCACATTCAAAGTAATGCTTACTGTATTTATCTTCTTCTTTGCTGATAAATGATAATGATGCCCAATCTTAACGACGAAGATAGACAATTAACCAAAACTTGTGAATGCTCTTCCATGGGCTTGGCACCACTCTTCTTCCAGCAATGCATGGAGTGGAGAAGGCAATTGCTGCATGTGTGTTGGTCTGATAATGACAATCCAAATCATTTATGTAGGTGGCTTCTTCCACCCTTCAACCCCACAACCCCATCGTCCAAGCTTCCAAGTATCTTCTCTCTCTACTACAATAGCAAGCTCCCTTCAAAACAGAGATCTGCTATGAGTCATGGCGAAAGAGAGGAAAGATTAAGTTGTGATAAGAAATTCTCTAACAAATTTAAGGTTATGTTTGGCAGTGTCACCTTGCATCTTGATTTCTTTCGGAGGAATCCATTTTGAAAGCCTTCATCATTCCTTCTTCCACAGTCCGGAAAAGATGTTCGAAATTAAATATAGCATGAATATCTCTGCAACACAATGTAAAACAAAAGGAAACGATGCACATCTTGACAACACTGATGAAAAATGAGATCTGTATGAAAAATGAGTGTCGGAAATCATTCGTGATTCATCAAATCATTCGTGAATGAATGCAAGCAATTGTAAGGAAAGATAAGGTAGTTCTCATATCCTCATCAAAATTTGTTAACTCACTTTAATTCTATTCCATGGTCTTTGCACCACTCTTCCAGCAATGGGCATTTTAAGATTGCCAGTGTATATCATGTAGAGGTTGAAAGAACGACCTTGACAATAACTCATTGATGTATTCCATCCCTACATCCTCTAACTCTCTTCCTTTGCATGGTTGAATAAGCTCATGTGCCATCCATAAATTGACCAATTCTTCCTTGTGGATTATTTGATCCTTAGGGAATAATGCACAGAACTTGAAACATTGTTTGAGGCTAGAGGGCAAGTGATTATAGTTGAATAGCAAAAGTCTCAATATGTATTTTTCTCCTTCATCTATGTTGTGTATGTCGGCCTCAAACACTTCATTCCACCTGTTATTATTTTTGTTATGCCACAAAAGACGACCGAGAATCTTTATAGCTAAAGGCACACCTTTACACTTTTTGACAATACTCATCCCCATTTCCTCCAATTGAATAATATTATTACCATTAAATGCACATTATCGAAACAACTTCCAAGAATCTTCTACCGACAAGTTACCTAACTGATAAGGTTCCCTCACCCTCATCGCATCAGCAACTGAGACATTGCGGGAGGTTACAAGAACCTTGCTTCCTTTCTTACCATCTCTTAAAGGAATGAGAAAAGTTTCCCAGAAGTTACCCGACTCGTTCCACCATTCCACCAGTGTGCATAGCAGAGCCCTCACATCCACAGTAGCTAAACCGGGTGGAGCAGAAACCTCCGAGGACCAGGAAGATGACGCTGGAGCTCGTGTGCCAGAGGAGTTCACCAAGGAAGCTACTTTTGGAAACCTTTCTGCCATTGTAGAACTCAGTTTCTTGCTTGCTGTGTGCGTCTGAGAGAGAGAGAGAGAGAGAGGGGGGGTGTTGGCAAGAGAATTGGAGTAATTCAGTGTGGTCACAATTTTCGTGAAGACAGAGACGTGTGTGATTGGCTGTGGTCACATCTTTTCAACGTAGCTGTTGATGACAGTTCTTTTTTTTTTGGGTGTATTCTCTTGTTGATTCTCTTGTTGTTGAAAAGATAGATCTCAGTGGTGTCTAAACGCTACGAAAAATAATTAAAGCAAGTGTTGAAACAACATACGTAACTTCAAGCTAAAGCATCTCAGCATGATGGATTTTAATTTATGAAAAAATTATTACGTCACGTGTGCTATCCCCATCCAACAGGACACATGTAGACATGTTGTAGCCTCTTTTGTGCTTTGTTTAGTTGTGTTTGCACAATAAGCCAATATTTTCCAAGAGAGAAATATTAAAAAGTAAAAAAGAACACAAAAGAAATCCAAACACATCGAACTCCAGCTCATAGGGGTCATTAGCATTGTTTGGACTAAATTAATATGAGATTCTCAAATTAGTCACACATGCTTTAATTAATTATGGTATTGGAGTCCAATGATGAAACTACACAAGCAACTTAGAAATTTGAATTTATTGTTCTGCATGTTTTTTTTTTCACTACCCGGAATTCCAAAAATACTCGTGGTTGAGATTGTTATACTGTACCTGACAAATTAATGATTTTTAAGTTCAAATATGGATTGTTTTTTTTTTTTTTGTAAACGATAAATTTTATATTAATGAAAAGTTCATACATAGTAAATTGAGGATCATATTACAGTCCAGGTGGATAAAAAAGTTCCCACCACAAAAACAAGAATGGCCAACAACAGGCGATAACACCCTAGGCTCACACAAGGTGTTCAAACTGTATCAAAAATTAGAAATTAAAAAGTTCGATTAATAAAACATTAATCTAGAGAAATGACTTCATCCTCATTGATCTGATGAGACAATCGCGGAACATGAGGAGTATGTTCCATAACACGATCACTTTCCAAAGAAGTTATTACACGTATATTGTCATCTTTTCCAAAGTCGAGAGGTGATCGGCGAAGGAGAAACCCTAAGGGAAGAGAGAGTGTCATATACTGCGTCGGAGGAAGAAGATATCCAACTCTCCTGATCACTGGATCTGTCGACCCCGAGAATTGAAAGGCCACAATGTCTCTTTTTCGGTGGACCGACGAACCCGAGATGGAGTCGTCGGAACAGAAACAGCATCTGCCAGAGATAAATCACAGTCCAAGACTCACAAGTATAATCAAGAACCAAAGAAAATTTTCCAGTAGAAAAGAAACTATAATTTCATCCTCCATATCACAATCAGAGTGTTCGGATTCAGGCAAACAAATGCCCTAACCCTAGAACAATTAATCAGAGAAAAATTTCACCGTAAAGCTCAATATATGCCAACAAATGCCATAAAATACCAACAAATTCCAGATCAATATGCAAAGGAAGGAGTAAGAAAGTGTTTTAGCTGAAGTTTATACCTTCTAGTAGTTTACCTGACGAGAGAAGACCAACATCGGCGAGAGGTCGATCCCATCTGTAAGTAGGCAAGGGGCCGAACCCGTCGGCGAGACTATGCTCTAACGGAGAGGAGGCGGAGGAGAGGAAAGTCCCAGAGATCTGCTAGGCGTAGATCTACTAGTAGGCGTAGTCTGGTCGGACTGAGGAGAGAAGGAGGGAGAGGTAGATCTGCGAGAGGCAAATCTGAGAGGTAGATCTACGAAAGGAAGGAGCCATATTTTGTTCCTTGCTGCTCGAAGGGGAGGCGTAGCACGGAGGAAAAGGCAGATCTGGTCCTCTTTCTCCCTTGTCGATCACCTGGCAGATCTGGGAGAGGAAGGAGCCATATTCTGTTCCTTGCTGCTCGGAAGGGAGGCGTAGCACGGAGGAAGAGAGGCAGATCTGGGAGAGGAAGGAGCCATATTCTGTTCCTTGCAGCACGGAGGGGAGGCGTAGCACGGAGGAAGGGAGGTAGATCTGCGAGAGGCAGATCTGGGAGAGGAATGAGCCATATTCCGTTCCTTGCTGCTCTTTCTCCCTTGTCGATCACCTTGTAGATCTGGGATAGGCAGATCTGGAAGAGGGAGGAGTCATATTTTGTTCCTTGCAGCACGGAGGAAGAGAGACAGATCTACGAGAGGCAGATCTCCCCCCAGGGTAGTTAGTGTTTTCTCCAAGCATGTTTTCGATCACCCTCCATTGTGCTCAGGTCATCGGGCAGAACAGTAAGGGGAAAGAGGGGTGGAAACGGGTCGGTGCAGAGAGGAAAGAGAGCCAGAGGCTGGAGGGGAGGCGGTGCAGAGAGGAAGAGAGGTTCAAATATGGATTGTTAAACCTATCAATTGATGTTTAGGTTCTAAATTTATTTTTTAAGTTCAGACTCAAGCATCGTTTGGACTAAATTAATATAAGATTCTTAAATTAATCACACATGCTTGAATTGATTACGGTAGTGGAGTCTATGCAAATCTATTGAGATTGTCTATTCCCACTTGAACAATAGGATCATGCAAATCTATTTGTAGTTTTTTACAGAACTCTTAGCACAACAGCTTATTCATAGATTGTTTGTTTGTCTTCCTTTCTTTGCATGACAATTCTGTAACTTTATTGCCAAAAAAAAAACAATTCTGTAACTTTCATCTTATGTCATTGTTGTCCCATCACAAATACTTTATTTCATAGAAAAACTACCAGTGTTCAATAGATAGCTGCTTAGCTGGCCATCATGAAAGCAATGGATTTGATACCACTGGATGGAGTATAAATTGCATCTGGTTGCTCATTCCAAAATGGATATATATGCTCCTTTGACTGACATGATAGTCATGATATGGGATTTATTTTTTTTACCTTTATTATTACCATCTGCATTCAGCCTGATACTAGGTGCAACTAGTGATTTCTAGTAGAATATGAGTTGGATTTGAAGCATGGAAGCTCAAAATTATGCATATAGACTAATAAACTCATGAGAAATACATGAGTAAAGTGATTTGGAGTAAGAACATTTTAAAGAAGGAAGCTTTGCTGTTTCTTCTTTTAAGCATACCAACTGTCAAAAACATTATAAGCTCAAACATGAAATGTGGTACATAATATAAGATTTTCTGCATCTTAAGTTCTTGGCACATAATATAAAATGTAGCTTCAACAGCAAAATACAGCAATACACTGTAATTAAAGAAAGTATACTCGTAGGAACTTGGAATGATTTAGCACAAAAACAAATCTAGTACATAAAAATCAACTGTGACAACAATTCTAAATCTGGGGAACTAATGCAGAAGAATGGCAGATACAAGCCAAGCTAATTTCCGATATAATATTGCTTGCCTGGCTTCCGCAAATAACCAAATAGTTTATGTCACACGTTAGAGACAGGGTTGTGAAGTCTGATCTTCGACTACAGGACTACTTGAAGCCTTCTGCAAGAAAACTCAGTTTACCATGTTCTTGTCAGTAAGAATCATCCTAATTTAATGACAAGAGGGACCTATTTGCTTAGCCTCTGGGTAATGTTATGTTGATATTTGTTGTATTTCTGGACTCCTAAACGGAGTGCAGGGATGCCCAGTTTTCACCTCTCAAAGAAGATGATGCACTGACACTCGGCTTTGTGGTTCCTAAGCTGCGCTGGCCTTGCCCAGAGCTGTACGTATCTTCCACATCAATATTGGAGAAGGGTGTGTGGACAGTTGTTGTAATACCTGGGTTTGATTATCTAGATGTAAAATCATAAAATTAATTGTAATATTTGAATATGATTTATTAATAGATAATTTGATATTCTGGTATTACTATGTCTCTTTCTATATGTGGCTAAATCTTGATTCCTGATTGTGTGGTTTTTGATGTTATACCTGTGTCTGTGTGTGTGGGACTCAGATTGGACCACAGTCAACCCAAGCACAACGCCACTTTCCCCTTCATGTGCTGTCTTCTATCTCTTTCTCCCTTCACGAACTCGTAAGCCATAGCCCTGTCTCGTTCCATCTCCTCCTTGTTAGAGCTGATGGAGAGCAGACGGGACGACGAGATTCGCAAAGGAGGAGGGGATAAAGAAGAGGGGAGGAGAAGGGAGCAGAGGCATTGGCATTGGCACTAGGCAGTTGTGTTGAGAGAGAGTGTGTGTGGGGTGCCTGTGTGCCTGAAGAGG
Source organism: Posidonia australis (assembly GCA_024699735.1). Taxonomy (NCBI): domain Eukaryota; kingdom Viridiplantae; phylum Streptophyta; class Magnoliopsida; order Alismatales; family Posidoniaceae; genus Posidonia; species Posidonia australis. The sequence continues at coordinate 26,327 of JAMKQA010039727.1, read as the reverse complement.
CCGTGCGGGCAGTGATGGTGTACAGTGGCCTCATCGGAGGTACGCTGTGAGGAAGAGGCGAGCTAGCCAAAGTTGCTTGGGTTCACTGGAAAAGGTATGTGACTCCATCTCTCTATCCCTCTCTATTTTAGGGTTAAATGCATGAAAAATCATGATAAATGTTTCAATCACCCGAAACAGAGATTTTTGGACGATCGTTCCAAGTTCAAGTCGACCGTTCTGAACACTTGATGTCTAGTTTCGGTCGACCATTCTGGGCACTTGATGCCTAGTTTGGTCTGTCGATCTGGTTAGGTCTGTCGAACAAGACCCCTAGCCCATATACTTAAGTGTATAAATAAAGGTTAGAGACATGGATTTAAATGATTGATTGTTATGTATTAGTGATGTTTTTTCCCATATAAATGACATGGAGAAATATGAAATTTAAATAAATGAAATTGAATGTGATTGCGCTTGAAGCCTAAGGAATGAAAAGAAATTAATGAATGCATGGTTTTATGAGATTTTTGGGCATGAGACGTAAGGAAAAATGGAAATGTATGATTTATGTGGTTTTGAGCTTGAGACCCAAGTGAAGGGTCAGTGTTGCATGGAAGTGAATTCCTACATTGAAAAGAGAATGAGTAATGGTTTTGAAAAAAAAAATCCAAGTGTTTTGAAAAGAAAATGATTATGTGTTTTAGGACCACGAGGTTTAGTGTCGGTAATATGATAGGAGTATAAGACTTCAATGGAACCAATTGTCGGATACGATCGTGGTTGCCAGTACGGATTCACGAGGTTTGGTTTGGTATGAAACAAGTTGTCAGATACAACTGTAGATGTCGAGACAAGAGACAATGTAGATTGGGCCTAAGAATATGAAATCTGGGTGTTCGGGTCATCGATGGAACGTCAAGAAAAGACGTATCCCCATGCTTATTATTAAGGCCTGTGGCTAGGGCGGTGTCCTTCTAGACTAGGAATTTCACTACGATAGTGCAAAGAGGTAGGAAACATGGTGTCCTGACCTACTACGTGTATGCTCGGTTATCTCTAATCAAGTAATATCAATAAGCAATGTGAAAGTAAAAATGTGTGAGTAAGCTAGAATAAGACTTGTTGTGTTGGCTTAAGGTTTTAGCCAAATTCTAGCAATAAATGAGAATTTTGATTTAAATCAGTTACCAGCCCTTGTGTGGTTTTTTGTTTTGGAGCCTTGTAAGGCCTTATGGTTTTAAGCTGAATTTAGTCGAGAATGTAAATTTTTTGGATTGCATAAAAAGTTTAAAAATACATGAAATTGAGAAAAAAATAGATGATTTTAAAAGAGCATTGTTTTGGATAGAGATTCTGAATAATTACAAAGAAAAGTGGTGTTTTGAAATAAATTTTGGAAACCACATTTTGTAATAATCGAGATTTGCATTTTCTTGTTGTTTTATCGTGGTTTTTATGTAAGACACGTATTAAATGACTTAGATGTCACTCAAGCATGCTTTATTTGGTTGTAGGTGTAGATTGGGATACAACCCAATCCTGATGCCCAAGATTGGAGCCACTAACTGCACATTGGTCTCAGTTTGTCAGCCTTATATAGTTATAGTTATTTTATTATTGCTATAATTATTGTAATTGCTTATGATACTGTTGTTTAAGTAGCATGTCTAGATTTGAAGCGTTACAGTTGTGTGGAATGATGATGACTCTAGTTTAGGCTTCTTTGCCTTCTACTGTGTTGGACTATTTGACATAAAACTACCAACAACCTCCTAATCAGTATTTAGATGTTAGGAAAGAGCCGCACTTTCTCATAATATTATAAGTAAATGAAACCAATCCCCCACACTTGAGTAATAAACACATGAGTATTTGGTACTTGTTTTTTTTATAATATATTGGAGATTATATAATATGTTTGTAAGTATGGCAATATCTATTTTCCAAAACATTAGGAGCCATCCAACTTAATGGATTTATATTCAGGTCATTTGTGAGTAATTTGATAAAATCAAAATCTTTGTAGGAGTGCCATAACTTTTTATTAGTAACTGAACTTGTTTGGCCTTTTACTTGTATGAGTAATTCATGACATAAGAATTGTTAATGCAAGAAAAGAGAATGCAATATGTTAAGGCAAGGATTTATTAAGGATGGCCAAGAATTTAATGATTATTCTTTAGCTAGTTTCTTAATTTTCCATGAGATTTATTATTTTAGCTGCTATAGATAGTTCAAGTAAGGCTAGTGTAGACACCTCGATTTTGAGGTGACTCATTGATAAGACTCCAGATGTTGCTTTGGATGTGACTGATCCTTGAACCAATTCTAAACCCATAGTAAGCCTGCAGCCCAACTAAAACTCCAAATAGGTAGGGGAGAGCACTTACCTAGCACACCTAGCTAGCACACTTACCTAGCACACCTACCTAGCACACCTAGTCGGCGCACATACTAGGCGCACATCTCTGACACACATCCTAGGCGCACAGCCATTTCGCAGGTTGCGGGTTGTTGGCTTTCCACCTCCCATGGCTGTTACCTCTAGCAACGAATATGCCATGGAATCTTCCAGGCTTTTCATCTACGAGGCTCTCCCCATTCCCATGAGTTACCCATAAGAAAATCCTAGATAAGGACACACATAGGCAACCATTAGAGAGGGTTAGAAATCCTGAATTCAGCCATTCTGTTCTAAGCAAGCATCCTGCACGAGTTTCTCCTTCTTTCCAGTAGCTTATTTTCGTTTTCTGGAGCACTCCCTTGCGTCCTAAAGTCTCCTTGGTCCTTCCAAAAGCAACAAGGATCTCTTTATCTCTGATATTTCAAGAAGGAACATCTTGAGAGGTAGGCTTTCTACCTCCTCTTTTCCCCTTTAAATCTCATTCTTGAATCTTGATAAAGCATGCTCGAAATCTTACATAAGGTTTGATTTGTTCCATGTTTTTATAAAGTTTTATGATAAACATGCTTACTCTCTATGCAAAATAATCTCCATGCTAATCTACACTTTTATTTCTAGCATAAAATCTGCATGAGTTATCTTCTTTTATCATTTCCTTGCACATAGCATTTTGCCACGCACCTATATGTTCTTGCACATAGAAATTTGCTTATGATCATCATTTACATATGTTCTGATTGGCGTTATCCAGATCATGTTTATTCGAAGATATTTTGCATGTTTTCATACATGAACCCATCAACTTATTTTGGTTTTGAATATATGATTTACATGATGATTCTCGATCGTGTGCATTCTCATCATATTTTCAGTTCTTAATAATGGCATGAACCCATCTGCATTAGCATGAATCACCTTATATCTCTACTGGGGTGGATTCTGGATCAGATTGCAGTCTGATCTAGATTCTCGGGGGCGCACTGCTCAGGCGCACCCAACCAGCGCACCACGCTGGCGCACCGAGCAGGCGCGCCAGACTGGTCAGAGAGCAAAAACACTCACATTGCATCTTTGTTTGCATGGCTTTATCGAAGGTTTTAAGTTGGTTTTTTTTATGACTGATTCTCCGATATTTTAAGATTTCACCTGCATGCTTTTCAGTTTTGATCAGGTTGTTTTCCATCTGTTTGCTCTATTTTGTTATTCAGTTCTAGGCTAAATCTAGTAGGCCGATTGCACCTTACTCCTACGTGGAGAGTCTTGTGCATCAGCCCATGATCCAGTGGCCTGTCTGGATCCTGCATCCTTCATCTAGTTTAAATAGGTGAGACCTTGTGTGAGGCTATCAGCCCTTGAGCACAATGTCATTGCATTTGCATCCCTCGTACTTTTAATGCATGTTTCTTTCAAAGTTTTACAAAATGGTTCTATTGCATACTTTTCCAGAGTGCATCCTCTTATTTTTTTTGGTTTTGTGTGACTTTCTATTTTTTCCTTAGCATTTTTTCCTGGCCCACCTAAATGCACATAAGTGGCGCACCAGACTGGAGCACCAATCTAGCGCACCAAACAGGCACAGTGGCCTGTTTTTAGTAGCACACAGTAGGCTTTCACATGTTTTTGCTTGCTTTCTTGACCCGATCTGCTTCTGGGTTTTCCTTTGGTTTTCTTCCTTGATGTATTAGGAAGGCACACCTTTGTTTTCAGCTGTTTTCCCGCATTTTAGATTGCATTAGGCATATAGCAAAGCAAGGATGATAAATCACTCAAGGTATTAGATCTTTGATCTTATTGTGCAATATTATTGCATTGACACTTGACCCAGCATACGAGCGATATTTCTGAGCATTAGGACACACCCCTACATATCATGCACCTGTACTTTAGACACCACACTCATTAGCATGGCATGGCATATCGCCCTCGGGTGTACAGCAAAGGTTGCGAAGCCGACATTTCATTAGTAAAAGAGAAACCAATAGAAGACCGATTTATCGGGCGTACGAGGGTGCCTAACACTTTCCTTGTATGTAATAGGGATCCTTACCCGCATTTCTGGTTTGCGAAGACTTTTTTTTTCTTTTATTGTTTTGCATGATTTTCATGTTATGTGGTTTTCCTCGTCTTCCATTTTTAATAGACTAGGTGGCGACTCCTGTATTTTTGCATTATTTTATTTTTACCGTGGCTTTGCCGACTTTGGCACACATATATTTGTTGCCACCCTCGACGGCATGGTTACAACTAGCTTGATAGATAAACAAATGCATTTAATTGAGAAGGTTGGAATATGCCACTTATTTATTATTTTTATTCATATCATTTTACATTTAATTATATTATTGTTGATATAAGCCTAAAAATTCTAACAATATGTGCCTCATTTTTATTTTTGTTTAAAATTTCTAAAATTAAAGTATAGCCTTTTTATTTACGTCAATTCCTACCAAATATGTAATTTCATAATTTTGGCCTACCAATTACTAAATTTACAAAAATTTAAATTATGATCTTTAGATAAGGGGCTACGATATTATTTTTGAACTAATTGTAGTAAATAGTGTTGTAATCCAATCCATAAAACTAATTCCGTTAGTGTATTACCATGCAATGATCACTACTATCTTATTGTCATAAATTATTCTATTATAATATGATACTTAAGTTACTTTCCTTTTCAAGTGTCATCATGTTTTTTTTATCAATCTTAACGTATTATCATTTTTTTCTTTTGTAAAAAGAAATATCTTTTCATTGTAATTGGATGTATACATGAGTCGTAAATGGAAAAGTGTGTATGAATTTTTTGCATGACGTTCAAGAATTTGTAAATTTTACATATAAGCAAGGTCTAGGTATTGTGGAAAGGGTGAAAGGATTATATGTCCTTATAAAAAATATGAACTACTAAAAAAACAATCGATAAGGGAAGTGAAAATAATTTGTGTAAGAAAGGATTTATAGAAGGCTATAGGTGTTGGTTTAAACATGGAGAGATCTTTCCTTGTTATGGGAATGTTGCCTTGTTAACACAGATTCTATTGTGGACATGGTGATGGACATGGTAGATCCTAATTTCGATGCGTCTATTGATGAAGAGCCACATGGCGAATCTCAATAGTTTTATGACTTGTTAAGAAAGGTGGAGGAACTATTATAGCTAGATTATAAGAATTACATAAAGTTATCGACAGTGTTAGAGTTATTAGTTTTAAAAATCAACTACAATATGATAGATAGTTGTTTTGATGCTATGATAAGTAAAATCAAAAAAGTGCTGCTAGAGAGCTATGAATTACCGAAGAGCTACTATGAGACGAAGAAGATGATGAGAAAGATGAGGTTGGCAAATGTGAATATTGATGTTTGCTCAAAACATTACATATTGTACTACAAGAAACATGAAGATAAATTAAAGTGTCGAGAATGTCACGAGTTCCATTAGAAAAGTGACTCAAAGATACGCGTACCTCAAAAAGTACTTTGTTATGTCCTTTTAGCACCGAGACTGAAGAGGTTATACTAATGCAAAGAGACTATAAAAAATATATATGACAAGACATGCAGATCATACACAGAATATTGATATGGAACATTCTTCTAACACCAAGTGTTGACAAATCCTGAAAGAATCCTTCCCTTTATTTGTTGCAGAAATCCACAATGTTATTGTCGGTCTTTCTGGTAATGGATTCAATCCACATGGTAGAGGAAAAGATTACTCGTGTTGATCTGTTACGACACATCATACAATCTACCTCCTTTTATGTGTAATAAGAAGCCATATATGTTTTTGTCTTTAATCATTTCTAGTCCAAGTCATCTTGGAAAACACATTGATGTGTACTTGAAGCCTCTTATAAACGAGTTGAAGATGCTTTGAGACACTGGAGTTGCTAACTTTTAACATAAACGTTGCTTTGCTTTAGACTATCAATGATTTCCTTACATTTGGGATGTTGTCTGGTTGAAACACAGATGGAAAAATGAGTTATCCTTATTGTATGGAACACACAAAGTTACTTCAGCTTCAATATAGTCGCAAGTCGTGTTTATTTGACTGTCATCGTCAATTCTTATTCATGAATGGACTACCTATATCGACAATAGAAACAAGCTTTTAAGAAAAATACAGTCGAACTATCCAACTCATCCCCCAAGTTGTTAGGAGAACAATTATTTAATCGACTATGAAAGTTTGAGCAGATTATTTTTGAACATGTTGTTGGTTCACAAACATTAGAGGGATTTAAGAATGCTCAAAAATGAACGAAGATTAGTATATTCTATAAGTTACCATATTAGTCGAAGCTCTTAATTTGACACAACTTGGACGTCATGTATATCGAGAAGAATGTATTTGACAATGTATTCTACACAGTATTAGATGTCAAAGGTAAGATAAAGGACACAGAGAATGCACGTAGAGATTTGAAGTTGCTCTGTAGTCGTAAGGACTTACACCTGATAGAGTATGCCAATGGAAAAACTGAAATAGTTAAGGAAAAATACACACTCGATAAGAATCAGATCAAGGCAGTGTGTTAGTGGGTCAATAACTTGAAATTTCCAAACGAATATATATCGAATATATTAAAATTTGTGGATTTTAAAAAATACACTTTCAAGAAAATAAAAAGTCACGATTGTCATGTGTTTATGGAGAGACTACTTCTCCTTACATTTAGAATTTTGTCGTCTAAACGTATTGTAGATGTACTAACATATCTAAGTAAATTTTTCATGACCATTTACTTCTCTAAGTTGTCTGTGAAAGAATTCTTTATCAAAATACATTTAAACTAGAAGCTACACACATTATGAGCATGTAGCCAATCTTGGTCCACATTTTTGTTCACTAATAAGTGGGATACAAATGCATAGTTTCATAAATTTCTCATCAAAGAATAACAGTTGGGACTTCTACGAGCTGCACATTGAAAGATGACAGCATGAAGCACCAAATTGTGGACTTAAACCCTTCATATTTTTGATTGTGAGTTGATGAAAGAACGATGATGAGAGCATTTTGGTGATAAAGCACCAAAATGTGAACTTAACCCCTTCATATATTGAATTTCCCTTTTTCTCATAGTTATCATCTATTGCCATTTACAAACTTTGAATTTCTTGTAACTAGTTTACTCAATACTTTGGATGTGATTATTTCGACGATGTTAAGTAAAGGCAAAAAGGAAGCATCAATAACTCAATAATGAAAAGGTATAATTCTAGGTGATGTAAAAGTAATAAAAACCGTGATTGGATTTCACATGATGAAGAATCATAAAAAAAACAATCAATTCTGAAGGACTACATGGAAAAAGATAACTTCAAAATTGTAGGTATTAGAATATTCCTACATTATTGAGGATTTAATTGATGATTATATATAAATGAATCCTTCTACTTATTGTCAATTGATTTTAAGTCGGATGTTCATATTTTAATGTGGTATTAAAGCTAAAAGAGATCCATATTAATGTCAAGTCCACACACATCTACTTATGTCTAAAAGAGATACTTATTAGACCTAAAAGAGGCTACAAGTGAGTAGAAGTGTTAGAATAGTCTCACATTGGAAAAATGAAGACTGAATTTATGATTATATATAGATGAATTTTTTTACTTGTGGTCAATTGATTTTAAGTTGGATGTCTATATTTCAACAAGAAGATATTCTAAACGTTGATTAATATCCACGTTCATAATAGAAGACTTCCTTTTACTTCATGAAATCAATCATAAGGATCCTAAGGGTAAGGAAATTGCCTCTTTGCTAGGCATGAATAAATAGATTATGGGCACTATACAAATTGATCCTCAAACATGAATTCCAAACTTTTTGTATGAATAAGTAGATTGTGGGTACTACATAAAGGTAAGGAACAACGTATTGCTTTCAAAAACTTTGAAATCATTGAAGTCATTATGTCTGTGGGATTTGTTTAAAACTATGATTCCCACATCGATTCCCTTGAACAACTAGTTGTTGACGTCGAAATAATGACACGTTATTAATGCTTGAAACAAGGCGTTGGTTTGACACGGTGTTCAATCCATGAAGCCATGGTGCATAAAAATAAAGAAGCTGCCACATGTCATACATTCATCAGGGATTAATTGAATTAAGAGTTGAGATGTGATTTCATGGGCTAATCAGATGGGATTTAGATGTCTCCAGGACTTTGCAGTTGTTGGAATGTTCATGTATCATTACCTTGTGCACTTAAACACAGTTAGATTACCAACAAAAAATAGAGATATCAAGGGGCGATAATCTTTAGGAAGTTGGAAAGAAACTAGAACAAAGAACGAGAATTCAAATATTTATGAAGCACACGTCATGGGCATGAGGACACCATGAACACTCATGATCTATTTTGGTTTTTTTTGGAAACGATTTTTAATATATATTGCAATCATCAAACACTTGGTTATGAGATTACTACCAAGTAAAATGGAATCTCATAATTTTTCTCCCGTCGTTCATGAGATACGAACTTAATAAAGAAATAATACAATAATATGATTGTAATATATATGATGTTCATAGGAGTTGAACTCCTAACCTTTCGTACAACCACAAAAAACTTTACCATTAGACCAAATGATTGCAGACCATGATCTATTTTGATCGTCCATGAATAAAAACATGATTGCCTCCTTTAGATTTATTTTCCATGGGAACTCAACTTACTAGATAATGTAGAATTTCAGATCAATGACAATTTATTTTCAACTTTATAGCATTTTGCTCTCCTAGAAGTCAAAAGATTTCGAGTTTAGAATATGTGTAGTTTGTATGCCCTAAGCAAAAGTCAGGTTGAACATGTACATCTAAAACATTAAAATATTGATAATACTTTAAGATGATAGTTGAGGTGATCTTCTAGGTATGAAACATAGATTATATACAACAAATATTTTCTACTCCTTAAAGTTGAAATCATGCAACTGATGAGTATTGTTTTCTTGTAGATAAGGATTATGGTTCTCCAATGCATGGTTGGTTGCAAAAATAGAGGTCGCACCTATCACTCCATGCAGCTCCATTACATCATGGGGTAGGAGCGAGGGGGTTGAGGGGCCTAGGGATGGTGTGAGAGGCCTCATTACATGTTGATTGTAATGAATAGTTTATCATTAAAAATTTTTTTTTTTTTTTTGTAAACGGTAATTTATTATAAATATGGGATAAGAAGTTTTCAACAGTCAATATTACACTTCAGTCGGAACCCAAAGTTCCAGCAACAAAAATTAAGATCGTCCGGGAGGAAATAATGTTAAAGACAGAATAACAGAGTATTACTTCGACTAACAACATGTTAATCATAGCATGGGATTATCCTCCAAGAGAGCAGGCGTTGAGATATTTTTTTTCCCTTCCTTGCTGGGGATTTGTTGGAGCCATTGGGCCTTGCTCCATCTCTCTGTTTTGCTGGAATGTAGATATCGATTGTAGAGTTTCATTTTTTTCAAATCCTGTACCTAGACATTCTATCCAACAGTGAAACAAGGAAATGATGTCATTTATAATCATGCTGGCATTCCTATAAATTCCCCTAAAAGTTCTATTATTTCTTTCCTTCCAAACAGACCATAAAAAAAATTTGAACAAAGGTATCATTAAAATTATATTGATCAAATAATTCTAACATATATCAAACATATATAAATCCAAATACTACATCTATTGAACTGACCAATTCTAACACATAGAGGTTGTTAGCCTCTTATTTTATGTGGTTCACATCACACAATGATTTCAATATTCAAATTGATGGCTATTGCTATTTGATTATCGTTGAACATATCCAAACGTATATTGCTTTCGATAAGAGAGATTCGAATCCCACACTTACACAAAATTATATTGACTGTAATGAATAATTCGCCATCAAAATTATATTGATTGAAGGATTCGCCATCAAAAAAGACCACTGATAGATTAAAAAGAAGATAATCATACAAAAGGGTCGTCGTTGGAGTTATGAGCTGAAGGCGTAGCCTCAGTAGGGGCGTTTACTGAGAGAATGAGGGGCATCAGATTTGTAATTGCAGATGCTCCCATATGAGGGTGGTCCATGTTTTAGGAGTTTTGCATGTCCGTGACAGATTGGAGTAAAACTTCTCTTTCAAAACCTGTATCCAAATTTACTGTCCAGGCATACATAAGGGAAATAATTTGAAGTATAGTATACTTACATGAGTTAACTGTATTACAAAAAATTCTACTATTTCTTTCCTTCTAGATACTATCACGACTGAAATAAGCACATTCCATCCAGAGTCGGATAAAATAAAAAGACATAGAGGCTTGTATTTGAAGAGTTCATCAATATAGTAAAACACTGGATACATAGAATTATTAATGAAGAATTTCCAAACTGCAGATGCAAAAGGACAGTGTATGAACAAATGTGAAACAGTTTCACGGTAGCTATTACACATAATGCATAAGTTCTGACCAATCCAATCTTTTTTCCTCAGGTTATCTTTAGTTAGTATCTTGTTTGATACTGTTAGCCAAGTAAAGAGTTTAATCTTAAGTGACACCCAAGCCTTCTATATTGATTTATATAAATGAAATCTCAGTCCACTATCGTTAATAACATTATAACATGAGCTAACAGAGAATGTGGAATTGTGTTCAGAATACTAATACGTTGAAATCTTGCAACTGATGAGTATTGTTTACTTGTATATAAGGATTATAGTTCTCCAATGCATGGTTGGTTGCGAAAATAGAGGCCGCACCTATCACTCCATGCAGCCCCATTACATTATAGGGTGGGAGCCAGGGGGTTGAGGGGCCTAGGGATGGTGTGAGAGGCTGCATTACATGTTGATTGTAATGAATAATTCATCATTAAAATTATTTTGATCAAATAATGCTAACATATATAAATCCAAATACTATGCCTACTGAATTGACCAATTCTAACACATAGAGGTTGTTAGCCTTTTATTTTATGTAGTTCACATCACACAAGGATTTCAATATCCAAATTGATGGCTACTGCTATTTTACTATGATTGAACATATCCAAACGTATATTACTTTCGGCAAGAGAGATTTGAATCCCACACTTATGTAAAATTATATTGACTGTAATGAATAATTCGCCATCAAAATTTTATTGATTGAAGGATTCTGACACATACCAAACATATACAAATCCAAAAACTACACCTATCAAATTGACCTAATCCAATGCATAGAGGTTGTTAGCCACTTATCTTATGTGGTTCACATCACACAAGGATTTCAATATTCACATTGATAGCTACTACTATTTGACTATGGTCAAACACATCCAAATGTATTCAATATTACTCTTGACAAGAGAGATTCGAACCCCACACCTTTACAATGAAATCATAGAAGACTTGTATTATTAATTTACTATTTTTGCATCTTTACATCAATTTCTTTTGTGAGATGGATATACCTTCAAACCAAGATTCACACATGAACTTATAGTTTAACCAAGTCCTCTTTCGCAATGAGATCAGAGGATCCCATTAATAATAGAGTATTATTAGAAGAATTTCGAATTATTTTTTTCCCATCTGCATGTTGGTTTGCTACTGACTTTAAGTGTACGTGGACTAGAAACATGCCACAATGCCCTTCAAACAATTTAATGGCATTGGAGTACAGCTAACACGACCAAGGAGGGACACCAACTTCCACACCAGTAGATATTTTCCAACACATCACACCAGACCCATAACAAATCAAAAGACATGTCACGGTGACTACATTAGTGTAATTTTGGTCTTTGTGTGACTTGCATTACATCAAGTGTGACTCATGAGTACCCAAGACACACAAAAAGTCATCTCATATTCCGAATGTGTGGGCTATACTTCGTTCATCCAAAGCTGCATATCTGTCACTCTGTCACATGAAAACAACTCCAACTATCTTAGAAACTAGTTCCATCCTAGAGCTACTGCTTCATTTAATTAAATCAAGAACCATACATCAAATGTGATCTAAACTATGGCATTGTCCATCTTTACAAATAATCATCATATCTGTCATTGAGAAAACATAATGAATTACAAGGAAAAAAGAATTAAGTTGAATCAAGCTTATGCTACAAACAAGGGATACATGCACTGCCATCCAATAGATGTTTGTGGTGACAAGAAGAAGAAAAATCAAAATATCTCCGCAATGCATGGTAGCGCCATATATTTTAGTAATTGGACTCCTCTTCTATGAGCTTATGCATCCAATTGTCTTATATTTTGGAACAATATTTAATTTGCATCCAAAGTATATGAGCAAGGTAAAATCACAAAATGAGCTAGAGTTATCAATAATATACAATTTTGACTCTACACTTACTAATCTACCTATATCTAGCTCTTTTTTAATATTCTGGTAGAGTAATAGACTATGTTAAAAGTGTCGATCCATTCTCACCAACAAGCTCAACATGTTTGTTTCACATAGGAATGGCATCGAATTGTAATTTGTCTACTTGCTTGACAATCATCGACAAGTTCTTCATTGAGAAAATAACATTGTACTCATCCTCTTTGTGGGATTTGTCAAAAACTTTGATTCCCACATCCATTCCCTTTGAACCCAGAGAGGGATGACGTGACCACCTATCCCTGGCCAACTGCGCTAAGGTAGTTGGTTACTTGAGTGGTCTACGATAATGTGTTTTATAAATTAAATATTTGATAGATAAATAAGTAACAAATTGAATTTTGTGCACTTGGATAGACCGCACATGATTCATCATCAACAAGTTTGAGATGGGTAATTACCATACATGATTCATCATCAAGAAATTTGAAACTCAACTCGAAAACCGAGCAATATCCCTTCTCTATAACTTATCCAAAAATGAAAAATCCCTTCCCTGTACTAAGTAAGGAGAGAGTAAGGTGCACCTAAATGACAAAGTAATCAAACAGATGAAACACAATTTCTAACATAGCAAACCTCCTCGATGTGGAGAGTGAAAACTAAGTCTAGAAATTGTTCATTATTATATATAAAGGTATCACACTTTTTGTTGGTACAATTTAATGCGACTAATAACTCTTCGTTCAGGCGTTATAACAAACCAATGTTTAAAGTTTTATTCAATTTTCATAGTACATCGAGTTTTAACCAAACTACTATCAAGTATCAGTAAGGAAGAATCATAATGTGTGCATTCACAATCAACTATTGAAGAATCATCGTTGGAATGCCTCTCTTTTTACACCTTGTAAATGTGTCATAGAGTCAAACTTCAATCCATTTAAAACATACAAATAGTCTCCTTCTAGTCCTTCGGGAATTTGCAAATTGACAGAGTCATGCACAAAAAACTCTCACGAAATCTCTCTTTTTGTATCTCGAGAGATGAGACTATCCCTCCGTACATAGAAAAGATAAAGTGGTTATTTCTTTAATTCAAATAGAATCGGATTTATCGTAATCAACATCTACTAGAAAAAGTAATTGCCACAATTAGCACTCCTAATTTAATTTAAATTTGAAATTCAAAATCAATTTAGAATTACCACGACAAAGCAAACCACCAAGTGACCATGTTGAAGCACTAGGCTCTTGGCCCATAAAGTTTAAGGCACACATAAATCAAATCCAAAATTTTCATTTTGGAGGAAAATATAAATTTAAAAATCCACTAACCTTACCTAGTATACATACTTATGTACTTCAAATTCTCATTTCTTTTGAATTACCCTAAAGTGCTACCACAAAGCAAAGTGGGACTAAGACTCCAACACTTTTCTCGATTCCAATGGTACATTTGAACCAAAGGCTACAAACATTAAGAGCATTTTGGTCACACTTAGCTAATGAATTCCTTTAATTATATGTTGAGAATACAAGTTCTATAGGTTAGAACTTTCTCATCAAAGTACAATTAGTTAAGAACACCTACAAAAGATGCCTATGATGAGATGAAGCACAACACTACTTTGTAGTATTCATCAAAGGACTTTGATTCCAAATATATTGTGTAAACTGCTCTTGTTCGTTCTACCAAAAGCTGTGCATCTTAGAAAACAAACACAACTTGAGACACTCCCATACACTTGGAAAAAAAAGTTGAAAATGAAAAATTCGAATCCACATAAACATGTCTTACAATAATCACCTCAACAATGATGATGTTTTGTGAAGCCAAGGTGAGTCTCGAATACTCGGCCATAGGCATAGGTGGACTTTTCTTTAGCAACCAATGCTTTGTCCTACTATTCCACTCTACAGTAAGTGCTCTTTCAATTAAATTGAGAACTATACATCAAATGTGATCTAAATTATGACATTGTTCATCTTTACCAACAATCTTCATATCTATCCTTGATAAAACCTAATAAATTACAAGGAAAAATGAATAAAGTTTAATCAAGCTTATGATACAAACAAGGGTTACATGCACCACTATTCAATTGAAGTTTGTAGCGAGAAGAAGGAAAAAAAAATCAGAATATCTCCACAATGCACAGTAGTGTGATATATTTTAGTAATTGGACCCCTCTTCTATGACTTTTAAGTATCCAATTGTTCTATATCTCGGAACAATATATATTTGTATACCCAACCCAGAGATTCAAATTTTTTTGTACAACTCATTTTTAATTGCCTAGTAAGAATAGAAAAGTGGGAGAGTAAGAATTCACATATTTTACTCCTCTGGATTGTGTGCTATTACATATTTACATTTGCTTTGCATCCATGGAGAGGAAAAGCTTAATTGCAGCAAATATGCGAAAACCTGCCATTTATAGCTTCTACTAAATTGTAGAAAATTTTCTTTTGTAACAAGGTACAAATAGATGTAGAGGAGCTACCTTGATGTCATACCACAAAAATGAAATTCTGGCAACGCATTTTATTGAATACAGTAGGGATATCAATAAAACAGGCAATGAGTGGGCTGGATCAGAGTGGCAGAGGTAATGAATTTAGAAGGCAGAAGAAAATGATCAAAATGAACATCATAAGGCAGGAGATCAAAGACTCTGATCCACGGTTCTTCTTCTTTTCTACCACCCTTGCAAAAGTCCTGCATGAAAATGAGAGTACAGTAACATGGGACAAGCATTAATTTGGGGAGTGAACTGTAAAAAATAATTTACCTTTGAATCATCCCTTCCATGGACCACATACCACTCTTCCAAGTATAACCGATTCACTCTTTGGGAGCAGCCTGAGCATTGACTTGAAATCATAGTCTACAGTTCAATTTGACTGCAGAAAGTGGCTTTAAGAAGATAAAGTTTACAGTTACGGTCAAATTTTAGTTAATTTTTCTTTACTGATAGTCGTACACAACCATGGCTGCAAATAACAAGTTGAGGAAGAAACATGTAATGTATTAGTTGTCATCCCACAGAAAATAGTTCATGTATTGTATATGCAATGCAATATTCAGCTAATACCATTGCATGTATGAAACATTCAACTAATTTATCAGTACACTTTCAAAGAATCTGCGGCAAGCTTATACTTAGTATTAATTCTGAATTGTCTGGTACTTTGTCATAACATATGAAACCGTAATGAGAAACAAAAACATGTGATGTCCTTGTGAGAATAGGGTGAATTATAAATTCTAATGTCCAATATATGCCATAAAAAGCAGAACTTAATATCTTTTAAGTTTTATAATCTTTTATTCTATCCATGACCCAAGTAAGATCGTGTTAATCTAGTTTAGGCAATTCCTACATCATTTCTAATGATTATCCTAACCATTTATGATTCACCAAGTTACTTTTATCATTAGACCTCCGTTAACAAGGCTATACTTGTACAAGATATCTTGGATAGCATTAGCACCTAACAAACAAAGCAACTTGCTAGGACAAAACTACAACTGATAGGTGTGCCTCCTTGGCGCACCAAGGAGGTGTGCCACTGAGGTGCACTTTCCTGGTACACCTTTGGCTTTAGAGCATAGAGCTCTAAACCCATGATTGCTGATTCTTATACCATGCCTTAATTTAGTCTACATTCCACAAAACTTAGCAAATAAGGTACCAAATTGAAGGAAATCATGCAAGCAATACAATGGAATAGGAATCATCCAATTCTATGCATCACAACTCGAGAAAATATTAAAAAATCTCTTGGATGAATAGTATAAACTATAATTAACTTTTTAAGACTAAAAATCATACAAGCCACCAACAATTACATTCCACATACCAGACTGAAAAACTCATTGAGCTCGACAGCATGAAACAGAAAACACGAGAATCCGACTCCTGTAGCTTGAGAAATTTAAGAAAAAGGGTCAAAAATACTATTCACAGAAAACCTACCGAGTCGTCGAAAATTCCACATAAATTTCATAAAATCTTCAAAAATTGTTCAAACATCCAAACACATTCAATCCACACTAACATGTCCCTATGTATTGAATTGAATAAGAAAGAATTCCTACAATTGGTGTGTATCTTGAGCAAATGACTGGTTTTCTTTCTCTTTCTCTCTCTTTTTCTTTCTCTGAACCTCCTTCTCTTCTTCTGCTTCTCGCGATAGCGACGAGCTTCTCTTCCTCCTACCACCTCTCCATCCCTTAACACTCTCTTGTCTCCCTTTCATCTCCATCACTCTCTCTATTTCGTAAAAGAGAAGTGGGGTGAAGAAGAAGAAGAAGGAGGAGGAGGAGAAAGGAAGAGTGGGTTGGGCCCAAGGAAGAGAAAAAGAGAGAAAAAGAAAAAGAAAAGAAAGAAAGGAAGAAAGAAGCTATAGTACGAGACCAAACAACGTGACCTTCCACGTCTACGTGACTCGTGCAACCAAGGACCAGTCACCCGGGCACCCCAAATAAACCTTCACTAACTCAGGTCAAATCCTTAAACTTCCACGAAACTCGGCACAACACCGCAACCACTCAATACTAAAAAGGCCAAAAGTCCACATTACAGGCGTAGAACGCTACTAGAGTTGCATTTTACAACGAACACAAGGAACTCAACGTCTAATAACACAAAACTTCATTAAAAATATCTAGCCAAAAATATTGATCTAGATCCAAGTTGTTACAGTAATGAACATGATTAGAGACTTAATTAGCTTTACCAAAGAGTGAAGAAATCATGCATCTTAAAAGATCAGACCTATACACAAAGGATATGAAAGGAAAAGATAATGAAGAAAGATACAATAATGAAGTACTTTATCCTCCTTTCTGATTTGTTGGTCAACATTTATAAGCACCTCAAGCATACAGAGGAGCACCAGGGTGTGCAAGAGGGCAGGGAGAGAACAGAGGAGCATCGGAGGGTGTAGAAGGGTAGAGAGAGCATCGTAAGAGGAGGCGGCCACAGGAAAGAAGGGCGGAGGAAGAAATGAAGGAGGAGGAGCAATCGATAGGCACAATATCGTAGGAAGGCGGAGGGAATATGGAAGAGGAGGAGGAGCAGGACTCTAGGATAGAGGGAGAAGGGACGAACATTTTGGGAGGTTTTAAAGTGGAGAGATGAGTAGTTTCATGAAAAATAAAAGAGAGAATGAAGTGGTGGCTAAATTTTAATATTTTAATCTTAGCTATGGTCTAATTTCATGATTAATCTGTAGTAAAAATAAGTTCCATGGATATTTCATAGTTAGCCATAGTATGTGATTGTAGTTAAATAATATTTTATTTTACTATTTAAAACTCATGTATCTGTAGTTATTTTCATGGCTATTTTGTGGCTAAAATCGACGGCAAAAGCTTAGTTTTCTTGTAGTGTACTAATAAACAGAAGTAAACCCTTTTTTAGGGAAGATGTATGGTGATTCTCTCAATCTAAATAAACTTCTTCCAAAGAAAATTACTAAACAGAGACAAATATACCCAATATTTAGAAAAGCACCTAACCTGGCGAAGAAATGTCAATGGTTTCTGCCCTAGAGCATGAGGATTGCTGACATTGGTAAAAATTGTTTGGAAGGATGGTATGGTAAATAAATAATTAAATTAACAGTAGTAGTGATCAAGGATCAATATGAACATAGGTGATGCATAACTTACAGTATCAAATTAGTAATGAACTTTTCATTGAACAAACAAAAAAATGGGGAAGGGGGACTAGTGGGGGTGGGAAATCAGAATTACTCCTTCCCAAACTACGATCTCCTGATGTACCTAACCACTCCATTGATGGCAACAACCTTAATGCTAGTAGGGACCTTATTGTGGTGATTGGTTGGTGACTTTGGAGAGGACAAGTGCGCCTTCACATTCTGCATCACTATCTTGATGACCCCACTGCTCACCGTCATGAACCTATCGCTGGTGATGAAAGGACATAAAGGGAAGGAGGAGACTAGGGTTGGGAGAGGAGGAAGAGGAAGAGGGGGAGAGGAGGAGGAGGAGGAAGAGGAGGAGGAGAGGGAGAAACAAACGATGAGGGACGAAGGGTGGGGGAGAAAGGTATGGGGGTCGTTGATGGAAGAAGGGCATGAAGGGAAGAGAAAAGAGATCAAGGTGTATGGGAGAAGAGACTGGAGACTAGGGTTGGGAAAGGAGGAGGAGGAGCAAAGGAGAATGAAGAGGAGGAAGAGCAAAGGAGAAGGAAGAGGAGGAGAGGGAGAAGCAAAAGATGAGGGACGAAGGGTGGGGAAGAATAGGACATGAGGGTCGTTGGCGATGGAAGAAGGGCATGAGGGGAAGAGAAAAGAGATCAAGGCGTAAGAGAGAAGGGCATGAGGGGAAGAGAAAAGAGATCAAGGCGTAAGAGAGAAGAGACTAGGTGCAGGGAAAAGGACTAAGTGAAAATTTTTATTTCACCAATAGCGTGGACACAACATGGACATATCTTCATTATGTCCTCGTTAAATATTAGTGAGGACTTGTCCTCATTATGTCCTTGTAAGTTATCCTCACAATATACAAAATTTCTAATAGCGAATTATGATTGTCTTCCTCTTTGGAGTTCCCTACTTGGCATTTTGTATTGTGTTTTCTCCTTTAGTCATTGAATTGTGTTGATATTATGGCATGTTGCGTTCCATGAGTGCATGAGGTCAAGGAAGGGAATGAGACACCACAATGCCACAATGCCACTCGTGATTCCTTTTTCTTTTGTAAACCGTGAATTGCTTTATGAATATTCATGCTCAGGATTTTTCTCTCTTTTTCGTGATTTCCATGTGTAATTTGTGCTAGAGATTATGAAGGGTGTTGGAGCTTGAGTGCCTTTAAAAATGCTGATGGAAGGCTTCGAACGGAGGCATGAACACCTGAGAGGAAGAGGAGAGGAGAGGAGAGAAAAAAAAGAGAGAAACTGAGGAAGGGAGAGGGAGAAATTGAGCAGGAGAGAAGGCTTGCAGAGGAATTCGCCACCACATGCCGCCATTCTGACCGTCCTTGTGCCATCACCGTTGTGTCATCGAGGTAGAGGGGTTGTCGTTGGGCCATGGTCACACAATGCCACCATCGTTTCCAAGCCACAGTGGACGACCGTCGAAAGTGAACCCAAACAGTGAAGACATTGGTGCAAGTACGCATCTTATCTTCCTATTTCATTTCACTTAAGCTTGTTAGTGAAGATATATTGTTTGGAATGATTTTGGGTGTATGGTAAAGATCTCGTAATTTTTGGACATTTATGTTGGGTTTTTCAAAGATTTTTCATAATGCATGAGTACTGTATGCTCAAATGAGTATATATACTTTGATCTTTAACATCTTGAGCTATGGGTGTCAGATCATTGTGATTTTTGTCTCACATGTTAAAGCACTTTGATATTTTTGTTTTGATATATTATGTGGAATTTTTAGGTGTATGTGGTGAGATCACAGAGTTCCCAAGATCAATGATTTCCATGGTAGTTGCTACTTTGTTTTTTTGTCAAATTTTGGGGGTCAGGCGCGACTAGGAAGCGTGAACTACCGACGTGAAACGCTGGTGCGCCTGGCATGCAAGGGACACCAGTGCCTGCCTTTGGCACGACCAGGTAGTGGACAGGAATGGTTTTCCTTGATGATTTTATTTGGAATTTTGGATTTTGTAAAGTTTTTGTGTGATAAAAGCTTTGAAAATGATTTTCAAAAGAATTTGTGAAAAGAAATTACATAAGTTTGCTAAATAATTTCAAAAAGGTTTTTTATGGTTTTTGGTAGAAATCATAAAGGTCATGGATCACATTAGTGGATTAAGGACAACCAATACCCTTAGAGGACTAGGTGTGAGTCTGAGATCGTGGTTGCTGAGTGGTAGAAGTCATAGGACCAAGGGATTGTACTGACAAATCAAGAATAATCGATACCTCAAGAGGGTCAGCTACGAGTCTAAGGTTGTGACTGTCAAGTAGTAGAACCCAGGGTTGGAGTCCTTGGTGGTTGAAGTTGAGAATGTACCTTATGTTTGTCTTGGAGTGGACCTTTGGAGGGTTCTTAGAGTAAGAACCTCAAACATACTAGCTCCTATACAGGGTGACTCACCTATAGCAGTGCAGTGCACTTCAACAACTACTTATTAGCTGATAGCCATAGTGACACAATAGATTTTAACACTGGATGCATGTGTTGTAGTTTTCTATGATTGGATTTAGACCTTTCCGGCTTCGGTTAAAATAAGACAATGGTTTTGAGATGTGGTTTTGTAGTGGTTTTTGGACTTAGATTGGCATAGAGTAGTCACTTAAAAGAATGCATGTATTTTGAAAAAAAAAGTGATAATGATTTTTTAAAGGTAAGTTTTAAAAGGAAATTTCTTGCTTTTCTGCTATAGAACTTTGTAGCTTTTGGTGTCTGTGCAGACTTTTAGCTTTGGACTACCAAGAGAGGCAGCCAAGTGGTTTGGGAGTTGTTTGCATTTAGCTCTGGTTCTTGGTTTGTTGTTATTTTATTTATTTTTGGTAGATGTATGTTGCATGACAATTAAATGTCACTCATACGTGTTTGTGTTAGTTTCTTTCAAGTGCAGGTTGTGGAGCTATAGTCCAGTCTACTGTTCATAGTTAGAGTTATTTGTAAAAGAATTTTCAAAAAGATTTTTGAGATTTTTCATGATTTCTGGTAGGAACCACAAGGACCATAAATTATTTTGGTGGACTAGTAAGGACTGATAACCCTAGAGGATCAGAAGCGAGTCTAAGGTCATGGTTGTCGATTGGTAGGAGTCACATGACCGAGGGACTGTACTGATGAACCAAAGACGATTGATACCTCTACAAGGTTAAGTATGAGTCCGAAGTTGTAACTACCGAGTGATAGGACCTAGTTTGGAGTCCCTGGTGGCCTAAGTTAAAAATGTACCCTATGTCTGTCTTAAAATGGACCTTTGGAGGATTCTTAGAGTAAGAACCAGAGACATACCTGCTCCTACATAGAATGACTCATCTGTGGCAGTACAATACGCTTCGACAGCTACTTGTTGGCTAATTAGTTGCCAGTAACCACAGTGACACGATAGGTTTTAACGTTGGGTGCGTGTGTTGTGGTTTTCTATGCATAGATTTAGACCTTTCTGGCTTCAGCCAAGAAAAGACTTTTGTTTTGAGAAGTAGTTTTATAGTAATTTCTGGACTTGGACTAACGTAGAGTAGTCACGCCAAAGATACATTATGCATTTCAAAAGAATGCATGTGTTTTGAAAGAAAAGTAATAATGATTTTCACAAGACATGTTTTAAAAGAAAATTTCTTACTTCTCTGCTATAGAACTTTGCAACTTTTGGTGCCTTTGTAGACTTCTGGCTTTGGACTATCAAGAGAGGAAACCGAGTGATTTGGGAGTTGTTTGCCTTTAGCTCCGGTTCTCGATTTGTTATTGTTTTATTTATTTTTGGTAGCATATGCTAGATGACAATTACATGTCACTTATATATGTTTGTGTTGGTTTCTTTCAGGTGCAAGTTGTGGAGCTGCAGTCTAGTCTAGTGTACATAGTTAGAGCCACATAGCCACACACCATAAGTTCTAGGTAGAAATAGGTTTTATTTATCTTTATTTTCAATTATTTAATTATTTAACAAAATTTCCTATGAGTTTTGGTAAGTTATTTACTTGTTAAATTGTTATTAGTAGTTTGATGCTAATATGTGACGTTGAGGGTGTTATATAAGTTCTTAATCACCATAAATACAATTCGAAGTACATATTATCTAAATTTTTACAAACATGTCTACTATGCTAATCTATAGTTAATAACAGCCGACAAGTAACATATTAAGAAAATACGATCTAATCTATAGCTAGTGTCGATAACAACTTGCTACCTTCTGCCAGTTGTGTCATCCACTACATGCCTTAACAAGTATTTATGCCTTTTAAATATTGACATCAATTTAAACTACAAATCATACCATGGCCACCGACTTTCATACTAGACTTTCGTTTAAAACAAGTCATTTTATTAGAAAATACAAAAGTATGATAGGTCCATTTGTAGTTTTAAACTCAAGCATGAGGAACCTATAAACATTTCTCAGAGAATGAGATGAGAAATCTATAAAATCTGATTTTGTCTCGACACTGAATACTCTACCACCTCAATCTGGCAAGTTTGTAATCATGGTGTGTAATCTGATTTTGCCTCGACAATCAAAAGCCAATAACATAGTGCATAAAAAAGGGTATGAGATGAGGGCTTTTGAAAATCCCTTTTTAAGGAACCCACCAAAACATGAGATCATTTCTGACCACACTAAGAGTAGTATGACTCTTGACTTGAGTCTGTTTTTCTTCAATTATATAATCACTAAAAAGTTGAATGCAAGTACTACAAGTAGCAATGCACAACCCTACAGCACTATGAAAAAAAAGGGAAGAAATGTATAGCACTTTGTTTAACAACATTAATAAATTGCTAATGTGAGAAACATAGTATTCTCCCATGACTTGTCTCACCATAAAAGAGATCTCAAAGTGGACTTCCTTAGAGACGGTACTATAGACAATGACAAGTAATTGGAATCTAATAGTTGTTCAAGAATTGAAAAAAGTATTGGAAGCAGCACCAAGAGGGCCTTTGCTAGAAGACGTTAAGGCAAGATCCAAATGGACGACGGAGAGGTACCTTGATAATGGTGGTCTAGGCAGGGTACTTGGCCGAACATGTGGCAAGCAGTATTGAACATGTGGAGAGATGAACCTTCGTAGTAATGCTTGGTATATACATTTTCTTCTGCAAATCATACAACACTAATTTTTAACAATTATGAATGCAAATGAAGGAAGAAAAAAAGAAAGTCTCTCCATGACTTTCTACCATCGAAACATTCTCCAACTTAATAGACTGTATTGACATTGGAGAATTGAAATAAGAATTGCAAGCAGCACCAAGAGGGGTGATGGTGAGATCGAAATGGTCAACGAAGAAATACCTCAGTGATGCAAGGTAGTTGGTCGAACATGTGGCATGCAGTGTCAAACATGTTAAGGGATGCACTTTTAAAATAATGCTGTACTCTTTGTGCATTGGTTTTTGCGGGCTTGGCTCACTCTTCCAGCAAGAGGCATCCTAGAATATTCAGGGTACAGAGAGTGTCGAAGGCAATTGCTGCAAGAATGGTGGGTGGAAACAACTGACAGATACTAGTTTATATCTAATTATTGGAGGGAGGAGCTGAAGTCACTGCTGCAAGATTGTTCTCCTTGCCCTTGAAATTCAATAGACACCAGATTCAAACAATCAAAGAGAAATAATTTCTATAGAGAAGGTAGTCTATAAAGCAGGATGGATGTCAGTGCATCGCACTGCCATATACTTGATCTTCTCGAGGAAGTGAAGTTTCAAGGACGTTGTCCCAATTTTATTAGCTCTTATTCTTTGTTTATATCGTTTGCAAGTGTGAATCTTCTTAAGATCGGAAGACCAAAATTCCTACAAGAGACAGTATAAGTGATAACCCAGTGAATGACAATTACATTTTACATAGTGGGGCAGCATTCGTCAAAATAATCTGTACCTCCAGGCATTCTCATTTGTAGGTTTGGCCGTTTGGGAACCAATCTTGATATTCAGAATTTCAGATGCCGGCAACTGCCAGAACTAAACCAAGTCAATTCCTTTTTCCAAATGTACAGAATGTAAAGTAGTATTGACAAAATTTTGAGATATTCACAAATAATTTCTTAGAAATAAAGAAACACCCCAAAACAAAAGCTAATGAAGCAGGGAAAAAAGAAACACATACCACCACAAAAAATCTTTCTAATGAAAACTCATAGTCATAGGCTAGTTTATGCATGTCAAAAAATTTCTTGAATGCGGATCTCCTTTGGAGGAATCCACTATTCTGCGGTATCCTTTCTGACCACATTTGAATTCGTGTTAAATTAATTTTAGAATCGTACGAATGAATTCGTGTTAACTATGAAGAACCCTAGAAGGTCCCTCCTCTCTCTCTCTCTCTCTCTCTCTTGTTTTCGTTGGCTGTAATTATGCTCACAGCATAGTTATTTTGTTTTGTTATTTTGCTCCACAGAATTTTTGTTTTGTTATTTTGTTCCACCTAAATAGAATCTTGTTAAATTGTTATTTTGTTTTTTTTTCATTTATGCTTGACCAAAGAGAATCTCTCTCATTTTTTTGTTCTATGCTAGACTGATGTTGTGTATCCATTGTTTTTTTCACATCTTCGTTGTATCACATATATATGTTTATTTTATTTATATGCTTCTCTTCTCCGAACTAGGTATTTTTAAATATGACAAGAAAAAGATTGAGGGAGGAAGAAGTTAATACTAGTTGGAGTATGAAGAGTGATAAGGTGATATTAGATATTTTTTGTGAAGTTATCAAAGAGGGAATAGGAAAAACTCCTAATGAAAAAATAAGACCA
Source organism: Posidonia australis (assembly GCA_024699735.1). Classification (NCBI taxonomy): domain Eukaryota; kingdom Viridiplantae; phylum Streptophyta; class Magnoliopsida; order Alismatales; family Posidoniaceae; genus Posidonia; species Posidonia australis. The sequence continues at coordinate 1,165 of JAMKQA010039727.1, read as the reverse complement.
GAGACTTGAGCTAAAATAATGAAAAAATACAATGAAATCATCAAAGCCAATATTAAGAGAGAAATTGTGGACAATCAAATGAAGATATGGCATGGCACATATAAGAATTACAGTACAATTAGTCGTCAAAGTAGATAGGGTTAGAATTTTGTACATGGTCATATGGATATTCCTGATGAAGTATGGGAGGAATTTGTGAATGTTAGATTTATTATACATTAGTTTGAACTTTGAAGTTTATTTCCATTTGTAGATAAATATGTTTTTAATTTGTGTTTATTTTTGTTGTTTTAGAAACATTTAGAGTGTAGACCGTGCAAAGGAAAATTATATTCTATTTATGACTAACTTCAAATAGTGTTAAAGAGTAACATTGCTACAGGAACTTTAAGTTTACAACTGTCTAACTTTAAAAGGACATAAAGAGAAGATGTAGATTTAAGTGGAAATAAAAAGGACATTAAGAACTTTGAACCAATGAACACTTAAGTTCCTACGGACTTCTATGAAGTACAAGTGTACTCTCTTATATGTATAAGATACTTTACTCAAATACTGTCTAAAAAGAGGAAAAGACTTCGCCCTCATGCAGAGTCACAAGAAGCTATTTCTCTAGCAATGAAAGACATGACTGTGACACTTGTTAATTTTTGTGAAAAGGAATATAAGAAGAGTTCAAAGAGAATAAAAATAATGAAATGCATATTCATAATTGAAGAAGAAAATTTTAAATGGTCTAAAAGACAAACAATTGGATAAGAAGTATATGAAGTTTTGTTTTTTTTTCCCCTAATTTTAAGGAGATGAATAGACTTAAAGTTAAGAATCTTTTTGAGAATAATGAAATGAAAAATCAATTTCTTTGTTTATCTCAAAAGATGAAGTTCAACTAGCTAAAGTTTCATTTAAACATAGCATAAAGTAGCAATTGAAACTTATATTATGATGATCATTTAGGTACATTATGTTAACTTTTTGTATTATTCACATTGTGTTAACTTTTCATACTATTATCTATTTGATTATCACTAACTTTTTGTGATATCTCATCGATTTTTCATACTATTATTGTAACACCTGTAAAATTCATTTTGTAATTATTTACATTTTATGAATTTTATTTTCCTGGACAGGTGTTACTGTTCCGAGGCCTATTGTGTGGCTT
>JAMKQA010039726.1:0-20713 GCA_024699735.1 Posidonia australis | reverse complement strand
TGATTTACATTCTGATTATAGAATGATTCTTGTCGGATGTTGATTATCAAAATCTGAATCAAACACGACAAGTGTGGATCATTAAGCATACTTTCAAATTGAAGTACATGGAAAGGTTTTCCCAGTGGACCAATTGTAATCCTTGTTACCCTTTTGACCAATGCACGACACATTTTTGTTGTTGATAGACATACATGGATGCCACATCTCATCAGTCATTCCGGCACCCTTAAAGTTTTCATTTAACAATTTGATGATCCAAATAAATGCATCCACCCACTACTCTTCAAACAAGTTGCTTGTCGGCAACATCAACATCAAAGTCAATTCCGAAGGTGAGACCACAAAGTTGAGAGCATGACAATTTGAGAAGCATATTTAGGATCAAATTTCCTCTCTTTTTGATCATATTTATGGTGCATGATGAGTTCATAATCCAATCAATCGCAATGCAGTGGCTAATAAGTTTCTCTCTTCAACCATTAATATGCATTCCAAGATTACATTTCATCTCTGTGACCCAAAAAAAGGGTTCCCTCTGGTCGTTAATCCATCACTTATGTGAAGAAAGCGCAAGTGCAACCTCTCCAAAGAGCCTGAGATCATATGACACGAAACACAATGTATTTTATTTCAGAACCTGAGATCATCATTAAGCATTTTTTTTCTTTCTGACAAACCTGTTGATTTCTCGCATTTTCCTGTGAGCTTATTCTTTGAAGTTTGATGCAAGGAAAAACTTAAAAGTAATTTCGAAGTCTACTTTTTATTTAGTTCTGAAATAGAGTAAATATCTACTACCATCTGTGGATTAATGGATTGACCCGTGGATAGAATGATTGATCAATTTACAGTCTTACTTGTAATATAGAGTTGAGGTAGATGAACAGATCATACCTGATCTACTTTAAATATCTCTATTTTTACCCATTTTAAATGGATCGGGTTAAAGTTGATAAACGAATCTTACTTGATCCACTTAACGTGGCATTTTGCCCTCTTTTTAGTTGTTTTCCTGAGATGCTGAACTCATCAGTCAAAGATCCCTTCAACAAGGGATTTTAGACCACAAAAATCTGAAAATTGCTATCGAGCATTACTCCCAGAGCTCACTTGAACGAGCTTCCCGAAAAAAACCTGCTATCAAGAAAATAAAACAACTTCAATACTTTATCCACAAGAAAGATTTCAAAAAAACTTTATCCACAAGAAAAGAAAAAAACAATCAAACAGCCAAATACACAAATACCAATTCTCCCTGTACTTTTCAAGCAATTAAAGTACCATACCATCAATCGGTAAAAAAGAAAGAGAGTTGAAAAGGAACCAACGGGCAAAAAAAAAAAAAAAACGGAAAGCCGAGACTTTGGCGGGTACCTGAGCAGCAGCAGAAGCCGGCGGAGGAAAAAGGACCCAGCACATTTTCACTGTCTCTACAAATCCACAGGTGGAAAATATCATCACTATCCTCCCCACCTCATATGCTGCTTGTTCCCTTTCCTCCCGTCTCCCAAACCACATGGTGGGGCTCTGAATTCTTTTGTCATCGAGAAACCTCATCCCGAGCAGCAGGACCCCAGGAGGAGGAGGAGGAGGAGAAGCAAAGGAGTCGTGCTCCCTTCGACAATGCAGCAGCGAGGGAACGGACCCCACAGGACCTCGCCCTCCGGTTCGTGTTCTCCTTCGATCTTTCTCTGTTTTTGTTGTTGGTATTGGTTTTGATTGGTGTTGTTTGGTGGTGGTGAAGGGGTGGGAGGAGGAGGAGGAGGGGAGGAGAAGCAGGGGGGAGTGCATGTGTGTTCGAGGTGCAGGTGGCCGTTCGCGAACGCGCACCCGAGCTCGAAGAAGCGGGCGGCGCACAGGAAGCAGTGCGGGAAGATCGAGGGGTACACTGTTCTGGCGGCGGTGGATTCCGACGCCGAGAGCTATCTTGCTGATAGTGTTCATGGCAATTCTGGTAATCTCAGTTTGTGTGTGAGTGTTTGTAGTTTTTTTTTTTATTTCTTCTTTTTTCCCAAATCGTTTTTTTTTTCCTTTTCTGGTTGCTTGTTTTGCTGTTGTTTCGGAGATGTTGCTAGTCAGACTTCGTTATTGTTGTTGTGTTTTCTGGTACTTATTTCGTTACTCGTTTTGTTTTTGTTTTGGAGATTCTGGTGGTCAGACAGACTTCGTTGTTGTTGTGTTTTCTGGTGCTAATTTTGTTGCTCATCTTGTTCTTCCTTTTGATGTCCTTTGACTCAATGTTATGAGCTGGATCTCGTGTGAATTCTGTTTCTTTCCTTCCTTGTTTTTCTTCTGTTGTTTGCTTGGTTTTTCATTTGTGAAATCGGTCAGAATCTGGTGGTCTACCTTTGCTGTAGTTTTTATGGTTCTAATTTGGTTTCTCGTTTTGATTTTTTTTTTTTTTTCTTTCGCGTGTGTTTTGATTCCTGTTCATGATCTGCATCTTGGGTAAATTTTGTGTTTTGTTTTTTTTTTTTTTTATGTTTAATTAATGAACAATTTTTTTTTCTGATCGATTTGGGTAAAAAATGTTTGATTTTGTTTTGAGTTCCTGCTTTGGGTTTGTTTTGTTTCTTGTGAATGTTCTGCTATGTGAAAGTTGCTTCCTTGCTGTTTACAGTGAGGATGGAGGAATTGGTACAGGGAAGGGAGATGAGTTTGGAGAATTATGGTGGAGGTAAGCACATGGAGGAACTCATCAAATCTGACAGTTTGGAAGAGGCTGAGAATCCGAGCGATCTGGGTGTTTCAAAGGATAATGCATCTGGTGAATTTTCCGTCATCTTGTTGGTGATTTTGTGGTATATGGATGACCTACTTCATTTTTTCAGACCTCAGTTAGTCAAAATAGATTGTTTTTACCAGGGAACATACAGTGGAGGTTTCCAACATTTCTATGGCTAGCAATATCATTACACCTGCCTCGTACGAAGGATAACATAAATATTTTGGTTTATTGGCTAAGGGTATCCTTGATTGCATGCTATAGTTGTCCACTAAGCTTGGTAGTTACAGTACTCATTACATGGAGACAATACATCTAGGGGATATTATCCTTTTGCTGTGAATCAAATGTCAGACGGTCTTTGAGAACTTCAATTAGAGAATTTCTTCTTTTTAGAGGATGTGCAGATTAATCATATTCAATGACCAGCTGAAGTTCACTAACTTGATCTGGCAAAAAGCATACATAATTATATTTCACCATTGTTACATGCCATACTGTAAAATTAGCTAAGTTTGATCTGATCAATCTAAATCAGCAATTTCATATGCACAAAAATAATCAAGCATTAGCTAGTGGTGCCAATACTTCCTTGATCAAAAGCATGGTTACCACATATTAGTTGCATTTTCTAGTTTCTCTGTTGCCCCACACGTGAACAAGGATACATTCTAAAGAAAAGGATACCTTCTTTTCCCCACATTAGTAACTTGATATGCCTGTGGCTGATGGATACTTCACTAATTGATTGGTTATACAAAATTTTCACTTTGCACCCCTCAAGTTTAAAACATTACAACATTCCCCTTCCCCTCCCCACCTTAAAATTTGAATGCTATACATCTAACACTTATTTTGACTAACATTGTCAATATATGATTGATCTAACCAATTGGGAAGTAGAATGAATTATTGTAATTGAAGAGGCATAAAATTGTCCAAGTAAATTTTTTATAAGATCATGTAACTAGAGGAAACAGGTCAAAGGATGTAACTAAAAAATTGAGCCTCAAAGGGGGCATATTGTAACGTTTTAAGCTTAAGAAAAAAACTAGGTGAAAAACCTGTATAGTTATATTGCTAAGTTTAATTTATCTTATTGAATTTGATGGTGTGCATACCATTTTCTATGATTATTAACCTGCTACTACTGAATGTTTTTTTGTAAACGGTTATTAATATATATTATAATCAAACACTTGGTTATAAGAAACCACTACTAAGTGATGTAATATATATAATATTCATGGGAGTCGAACTCCGGACCTCTCGTACAACTACAAAGAGACTTCACCACTAGATTAAGTGGCTACAGACAACCTGCTACTACTGAATGTAGATACTGTATGTATTGGAGATGATACCATTTTCTTTAAAGCTGAGTATGTTATTTGAAATGATAAGACAAATTATCTCAGTCCCCAAATTGTTCGATCGTTATTTAGTTTGCTAAAAGTTGTCATTTGTTCTTCTCATTTGAATTGCCATCTACAGCAAATGGCAACCAGTTTGATAACATCTTACAGTTACAAGATACTGCCTTGTTGATTTCTGAGAACTCCAATCATGCAGAGGGTTCTCCATTCATGTCAGAAGATAAAGAGACAATATGTAGCAGGGTGACTGATAGAGTTCCTGATGATTGTGCTTCTATTATGAATGTGGAGAACCAACATGCAAAGCCGCGTCCAGTACACGAAGTGACAAGTGAATCAGGGAAAGAGCCCAGAGCTCCACAGGGGCATGAACTAGTGGATTCTGTAGCATTGTCTACATCTTTTGGTGCTGAAATATCAAACAAACCAGATAACCACTCAGAGGTCTCTGAATTAGAAAGTATTCGAGTAGAGAAAAATTCTGTTGAACTAGGGGGAAGTGATAGCATCTTACCTTCCTCTCTTGCATCTCAGGAAAAGGAAACCAGAATTAAGGGATCAATTGCTTACAATGCAGCAAACAGTGATCATGGAGCAAACACCCCATCTTTTGAAATCAAGACAGAAATGAATTCTCAAAATAAAAACCCCCAGTTTGATGATGCAAATGCTTTGGTTGATGAGATAAAAGTGGAAAGTGCTCAAAATGATGCATCTTTTAATGGAATTGAGAGTGGTCCCATTGACATATCTCAGGATCTTGAAAGGAATGAAATGGAAAAGAAACAGAAATTCGCAGATTTAAGTGTGGAATCTGGCATGGGTAGAACTGCCAATGAAGGCAATGCACTTGATGATGAAAATACTTGTTATCTTCAAAATGGTCTGGTTAAAGAGTATCAGGAAACAACTACGAGGGATAGTTTGCAACATGGCATCAATGTTAACCCCATGCACACCAAAATATTTGAATTGCAGCCTGATGCTCATGAGAATGTTGGAGAAATTGAACTTATAAAGGAGGTGGGACTAATTGAAAACACTCTTTCTGACAACGAAGTTGGCCAAAATGGAACTTATGTGACACTCAATCACCTGGAAAATGTACCTGAAGCTAGCTTCAGTATATCCAAAACTAATACGGAAGACATCCAGAAAAGTTCACAACCCACAATTAGTAATGGCACTACAAATTGTCATTTGGAGGTTCAAACTCAGAATGTGAAATATGAACCAGAAATGTGTGGTTCCGAACATGTTTCCTTGAACTGTGATTTAAAACTTTCCAACGCCAATGGATGTGTGGATTCATCAACAAGTTCTCAATCCTCTACTTGGGATTTTAATAGTTGTGATGAAGCCAATGCAGATGTCTTTTGTGCAGGAGTTGCTTCCAACATTCACTACCAGCTTTCAGGTGAAAAATTAGTCACTGCTGAAAAAGAACAACCTGATACTGCACTTGTCTTTCCCAATGCTTTGGATGAAACAACTTGCCAAACAGAAAGCACTGAAGCTCACTGCGGTTCAATGTATGGTATGTATTTTTTTTATTATGCCTTCTTTGTCTTCAAAGCAAAATGTTCACGAGAGAATCCTTCCTTTGATATGCCTTTTTAAGTGCCAAGGACTTCCTATAACTACCAAGTGACAGAAAGCCCACGCTATAAGTCTATAACCCTTATTTCTCTTCTTTTCCCATGTCTTAGCTCTTTTACAATGGCATATATTTCCATGCAGCTTTCAAGATGTTCTAATAATTGGTAAATTTTTGTATTTTCAGATGGTACTCATCTGTCCACAACAAATTCAAATCAGACACATGCCGCCGATCCAATGGAAGATGCTTCTGGTAAGTCAGGTCCCGCCAATGGGGATCCCAAGGGCCAGCTTACCTCCATGGCCCATGAACCTGGAATGCAGACTGTTTCTAATATCCAACCAAGTTACAATGCAGAGCAATCCATTTCTTCTATTTCTCAAGATGAGAATAAAGAACTTGAATCCCAAGGAAGGAAGGAAATTAAAGAAATAAAAACAAGGACTGTAACTTGGAAAAATGTGAATGATGGAATTCTTGCTGAAAGCAAGAAACTTCGTGCCCCCTTGAAGAAACTCCTTGGGGATGCAGACCATGATGGCCAGAAGAGATCGCCCACACAAGATCGGAAATTGCCAATCACAAAGAACGGTGATACAACTAGAACTGTGCAGAAAGAATGGAATTCTCCAGCAAGGCTCCCAATCACAAAGAAAGTCAAAGGGAAAAATAAAGGAAAACAACAGTGGGTTCCCTTTACGTGTTGTTCAGGGAATGCTATATAGAAATCTGCAGTCAAAGAAAAGCCAGAGTAAGTTGGATATAAGTTCTGCTCATTCATTTGTTATTGCTATACGTCTGTTACGTAGTTTTGCATCCTGCTGGTGGCACATTGTGTGAAGGTCTTGCTGTTGCAGAATGGAAGTCCAGGCAGTCCCTTTTATGTGTTTTGCACCCTTTTTTTCAATCGTCATATGTCTAGGTTCAATTAGCATTTATGTTCTCTTATCCTGCAAGGATATTGGTGGTGTTGTCGTAGTAATAGACCAAGAAAATAAATTTTTCCTGCTTTGTAAATGTTGTTTAAACCCTATCATAAGTGATTTTGAAATGGAAAATATGTTAGCAATACAAATTGACTCCCAAGTGTAAACATGCTTCTAGGGTAACTTGGTTGAGCAAATATTAGTTTGATATAGGTCTCTCAACGAATCAAGTTCATAGGCAAACTAAGGTTTTATTAAAAAAAAAGGCAACTAAAGTTCTTCGCATAACAAGACCCGCCCTGACCCTGGTCATGGAACTTCGGATTGAACAACTCATCGACTGGAACGATAGTTTTGATGGGTGCCGGAATGAAATGTTTTCACATGAAGCAATCAAGATGAGGTCTGTGCACTACGAAACAAAGGAAAGAGAAACAGAGAGAAATAAGTTCCTCAATCAAGTCATTTTCAAATCTTTGTGCACACTATGAATACTAAGGAATGATCAAACAGAGTGTATGTAGAAATTCTGAAATTATTAATTTTAGGATCGTTTATCAAATCTTCAAAATGAAATCATAAAAGAAGATTTGTTTTTTCTTAAAAGCAGAATTTAAGTAATTCCGTGGATACAAAGTATGGAAGTCACAGGATCGAATTAGGAAGTACTAGTTTCATAATCACTATAAGGATTGAATCCTCTGCTGTTTAAAAAACAAAGCAATATGGGATTCGAAACTATGAGAAATTAAACAAATACAAATGAATTTTACATAATTTCTTGGATATGAAAAACATTTTTGGAAACCCATTAGACATTTAAGTTGCATTTAAGTTAGACCTTAAGATGGGAACCAAACGTCTCGCTCCGCTCCCCCGTTCGGCCGTTCCCAACGCACTCCCGCCAGTACACGGCGTGTATCATCCCGAACGCTTCCCTTCTTCCATCTTCTCCCTTCTTCTCCCCGTCTCCCTGTTCCGGCCAGCATAGCAGCCGGAGGAAGCTGCACATAATGCTTGTTGCCCGGGACCTATTCCCCACTTACGGTTTTCTCTTTTCGAGCATCACACCTCCAACACCAAATTCGCCATCCCAAAACACCTGTTGCTACCACCCCACGTCGGGTTCCTCCTCCTCACCACCTTCCCCTCGGCTCCGTTCCAAATCCCTCCCTCTCCCAAAACCAACACCACCACCTCACTCGCCGCAGCAGTGGAGATGGCAGCGGCATCACAAGGACTCACTGGTGGACACCTTCCATCGGAATCGCCAGCTGAGGAAGCTACTGACTGAGCTCAACAGCAAGGACTCCGACCCACTACGAATTCTTCACAAGTATGAGGATTGGAGCAGTGATCAGTTCTGGCTTGTGGTTAAGTTCCTCATAGAAAAGGACCGAGTCGACGAGGTTATCCAGGTATGGTTGGTCTTCTCCTTGTTCATGACGAGATGGTCCAGAAGAAGAAGAAGAAGAAGAAGAAGAAAGACGTTTAATTGGTAGTGAACAAGTGAAGATTGTGCATGTAATTGAACTTGATCTGCAGGTGTTTGATGCTTGGACCAAGAGGGAGAGATCGAGAATCAGCGTAAACAACTATACAAGACTTATACAGCTGTTATCTGAAGAGGGTTCGATGGAGAAGGCGATCACCGCTCTTGACAACATGGAGGGGCATGGCGTTGTGCCTTCCGTGGTGACCTACAATTCCATTGTAAGCGGATTTGCCAAGAATGGGGAATTTGACAATGCAAAGGACACTATCAGGAAGATCAGGGAGGTTGGTTTGATGGCCGTGCCTGAGACCTACAATGGGCTCCTTCGTGCCTATGGGGATCATGGAATGTATGATGAGATGAGCAAGTGCGTGAAGAGGATGGGATTGGAGGCCTGCTCGCCTAATGTGGTTACCTACAATCTGCTGATTGTCGAGTTTGCTAAAGGCAAGTTGTTTGAGAGAATGGAAGGAGTTTGTAGGACGTTGGTGTCAAAGAGGATGAATCTGCTTCCTTCAACTTCGGTTGTGATGCTCGAGGCTTATGCAGACGTGGGGATTCTGGAGAAGATGGAAAGGATTTATAGAAGAGTTTTGAGTTCCAAGGGGTTCCTGAAGGAGAGTCTGATAAGGAAGATGGCTACTGTATACATTGAAAACTATAAGTTTGTTCGGCTAGAGGAGTTTGGGAATGAGATTAGTTCAGTAACTGGGATGACCTTCCTTATTTGGTGTCTGCTACTACTGGCTTCTGCTTGTCTTACGAGCAGGAAGGGCATCGATTCAGTTGTGCGGGAAATGGAAATTGCTAATGTTACGCCAAATATAACATTCACAAACATTCTTGCGTTGTCAAGTATGAAGTTAAAAGATTTCAGGAAGTTGGATGTCTTGCTTTGTAGAATCTGGGAAAAGAAGATCAAACCTGATATGGTGACCATTGGAGTCCTTTTTGATGCGTGCAGTATTGGATATGATGGAACAAGAGCATTAGAAATATGGAAGAGAAGTGGATTTCTGGATGAAGTAGCAGAAATGAAGACGGATCCACTGGTTCTAGCTGCTTTTGGAAAAGGATCTTTCCTACGGTATTGTGAAGAGTTATACAGTGCACTCGGAACAAAAGAAAAAGAGAAGAAAGTATGGACTTACAGTGATCTACTTCGTCTAGTTTTCAAAAATGATGGAAGAAAAGCACACAATCAGTCAGTTAAACTTGGCACTAGTTTGTGGCATCCAATTTGAGGTTCAAAATCTACTTCCGTTGAGGTCTTATAATTGCTGACACCTGGATGCAAACTCTCTGATGAATGCGCTTAGTCTTTTGGAAGGGTGGGAAGTGATAATCTCCTCTGCGATGCAAGGCCATTTAACAGCCAGACAGTAATCAAACACTAATTTTCACGCTTTTTGGATACGCCACTAAAGCCATTAGCCACGTATATTTGTAGGTTGTAGCCAGCTGTTTTCTTGCAAATTAATTTGTACTACCTCAGACCGATGATATTCACCCGATCTCCCAAGTCATTGGGATTCTCCAAAGCTAAAGAGAGATGGATTTTTTTTTTCCTTTTTAATTTATGCTTTCTATTCTGTCACTGATAACTGGAAGAACAAATCGATTTCTTCCAACAGTTTCTTTTGCTCCCTTTGTATGCCATTGCAACACCTATCTGTGGACAACATTAGGCGAATTAGCACCTTAAACATATTACCTGTATCACTGGGATCGGTAATCACCTTCTCAGTGTTGTCTGCTGTACAGTTTTCTTTAGAACTCTCACCATATATACGTTTTCGACATGCCTGCAATAATACATTAGGAAAATTAGAAGCAATTCGGGTGATGATATCTTTTCCTTGTCAGCCGACACTTACGATTCTGAGTTCCTCTGTTTCATGGAAATTGTGGTAGATGCTAATGTTCAAGGAAAATTGGTGAAAAAGACTATAATAAGTAGATTGGATAATGGAACATATGCCACGTTTAGTTTGAAGACAATACAATTGTTTATAAATTTTACAAACATGCGTTGGTCTTGCATTATTTATGTGAGTGCATAAAATAGATAAGAAGAATGAACTTTAACCTGGAAGACATTTTGCAGGCTTCCAACTTGCACTTTGGACAGATATTCTCTAGCATGCAGTTCCCGAAATAACTCAACTATCTCTGCGCTCACACTACTGGCTGTTAGCTTGTCAATTACACCAGAAATGCAGGAGGCATTAAACACAGATCTCATCCATCCTGGCGTTTGATCCAATTTTAGCAATGCTATAGCTACATGAGTTGCAGGCTTGTGCTGACTTGTGAACGATTTTGATGCCAAACCAGGTGCAGCTAAAGATAATGCCAACTCTTCCATGACCAACCTGCACCATTTAGAGATGTTGATAGTTTTTTTGTCCCCGCTTCTCATTTTCTGCCATCCTAAAATCATGGATAAGCATAAGCCACAATTTGTGGCTGTCATACTGTCTTCATAAAATATGAGCCCCTCGGTTACAGCAATCATCGACTGTAAATGTCTCGTTGAACATTTCAACTCATCATGTATTTTTTCTCTATGATGAGAAATTCTTGAGAGCACTTCCAGCAGGCACTGTGAGGCAATCAGCTTGACAACAGATGTGCCAAAGTGAACTAGCCTGCATAAATCATGGCAGCGAATATAGATAACGGAAGATGTCTGAGTTTCATCTGGCAATTGTAGAAAATCCTGCCAGTCAAGAGTCTCCTGCAGTAAAGCATACAGACTAAAACAGGAAATTTAAGTTTTATGCCATGGATTAGCTATTCCATCTAAGTGATCATGTAAGATGAGAAATTACCTTTTCAAAGAGAACAAATAAAGTAGAAGCACGAAAATCAGCAATTCTCCAGAACTGGTTTCCTCATTGTAATCTGCTAAAGCTGGACCCTTGGCACAGAATGCTTGTATTATGGTATTCACAGCTGAGACTAGAGAAGAGTTCAATAATATAGCTGTTGAAGCATCAAAAAGTGCATGGTGTGTCGAGTGCTCTAGGATTAAAGAAAGAATTCCAAGTATTTGGCATGCTTCCTTGTTGCACGTCTCATCACTCAATCTTGGAATAAGAAATTCCAGTAACTGAAAGGAAAGAAATCGGAAACCAGGTCAAATGAATCATTCACCTATTGCACCAGATCAGTAGTTCAATTTAGTAAATCTCAAGCCTATACTTACCTTAAAAGTGAGTAGCAACCAAGATCCACCATTGCGAAGTGTTTCACTGTTCACTGTTTGAAGAACATCGAAAAGCAAAATGGAACAGTTTGTAAATATTTGTTCTGAAAAATATGAGCTGTAGAGGCCAAAGATTGCACTGTCAATACCGTGCATACAGAATTCATTAGAAGCTTCTGGGAAGATGTTCAGGATTGCGTGAATGACATCTGCCACACAAACCACGTCTTCCTGGCTCTCGCTTACTTCTTGTCTATGCTTAAACAAAGATGTCAGCAGCGACGCTACATAGTTATCTCCTGAAACCACCATATCTGCAATGGTTTGTATGTTTATCACATGGATTTCACTTGCATGGCTATTGAGTTGGCTTCCCCTTTTGCTATAACATCTACAGAAATCAAGGATTTGTTTAGATAAGAACGAACTGATTTTAGCTTGTTTAAATAGCCACTTAAGTGCTGTTGGATGAATGCCCATAGAAAACAAATCCCAATCGTTTTCAGTTATCAAATGGAATACAATCTTCTCTGTCTCTGAACTGTAGACCGCCCCGCAGGTTTCTTGTGCAGCTCTAACAAAGCTATAAAGATGAACCAGTTGAGTCAGAACCATGGATCCAGCAATCCCATTTGTGAAGTTGCCATTGTTTAGAAGAAAATACTGTTCCAAAGAAGCAAGCACTTGGTTGTCATCTGCAAGTCTGCGGAACAAAACAAGCATGGTAACTGTAACATCAGTTATTTAGTAGTAATTCAAAAATCATGCGAAAAAAGAGATCTGAACCTTTAGCTGACTCATTTACCTTTGATCATATAATAAGCTGGCATAGAGTAATGAGACAACCGCAGATTGAGCAGGAATCAGGGTGTCGTCAAGTGTGGTCTTTTGTCCCAAAAGGAATAACAAATCTAGAGGGTCAGATGGCAAATCAAAATAAGAATCCCTGATAGGTTGTCCAAGGTCTTGGCCGAAAACACCATCAACTACTGAGCTAAGCATCAGATATATTCTCAATTTCATTCTCTCCGATGGGAATAAACCGAGGAATCCAAAGGATAAATTAAACCAAGATGAAGAAGCCAACACTTTTGCAAACTTTCTGGATTGTGTTTCGGGTCCCTGAATCAGTATAAGGTGAAATGTTTCAAGCACGCCCAGCACTGCATCTTCCTCTTCCCCTTCATTCATAACTCTTCTAAGCCATGGTAAGAGATGGGTTTCACATGTTTCTAAAATACTACTGGCCAGTTCATTGCTGTGGGTTATCATGTTGGCACTATCTTCCTGACTGTAACAGTATGCCTCTTTCAGAAGATAAAGAGAATGCAAGACAAGGCCACTAGTACTTTTATGTGCTGAAAGGGATGTTGAAATGACATTTACTGATGCTTCTTGAATCAAGGCAGCTATTTTTGGGACCTGACCTGAAGATGGTGACTGTAGAACCTCTGCAAATGTTGAGCAGACCAATATGAAGGTTTCAGGAAGCATACCCAACTCCCCACTGGTATGCCTTCTTAACATTTCTGTCAAGATTAGAGCTAGTTCTTCAAGTTGAGAAATTGATATGACTCCAGGGCAATTTGACAAGCACCTCTCAACAAGCCTTAATGCATGAGGATGCACTGGATGAAGTGGTATTTCTGCAATATAGTGTAGAACATTGAGCAACACAGGAAGGCCGATCGCCAGTCTCTGTCTGAATATTTCTTCAGCAGTCGAGAGAAGATCCAACACCCGGAGGCAGGAAACAATCAAGGGGTCCTTGTTTTCTGCACATTCTTGTCAGAACATTTTTCAGTTCTATTAGATTGACATTACTGAAGTGGCCCCTACTTAACTTGATTATTGAAATTTGCTTGCTACCTGACAGCCGGAGTATTTCAAAGATATAATCTGCAACACCTTCTTCAAGAAAAAGTTGAATATGTGGTTCATTGCTTTCTTCCAATGATATGAAATAAAAAAGCAAGTTCAGCATTCCAATCTGGACTTGTGTATCTGAAGAAAGCAAAGGACCTTTCATGGCATCAATGAACAAGTTAAACATATCTTCTTCTGTCGAGCCATATCCAATGTGATTATTGGTAAAGAATATTTGGAAATGCCCCCTCTGGACTAGCACTGTCAATAATGCTGCAAAGTGGTAAAAATATAAAGTTACAATTGTGTTTCTATGTAAAAGTATGTAGATAGCTCATGCATGGACTAGAATAAAAAATAAGTGAAACAAAGTTGGCGATTAGAATTCAAGTTAAGTATCATGTGCAAAGGAGAATGATGTTCCTTGGGTTTAATGGAACCACTTGAATTTGTGAAATGTACAGAAACAGTAGCTGAGTGGTTTCATTTTGTTTAATAAAATTGCTACTTTAATTCAGAATTTTATGGTAGTTACTAGCAATGGGAAGATGCTAGTACTAGATAAGTCAACAAGGAGAATAATGCAAGCACTGCTAGTTAGATGAGATTACGACTATTGTACGTAGTGCACAGTATACTAAGTAATTGTTGATCAAAACCTTCAATGTCCATAACTTCACCAGACAATAAATGAATCTTAGGCTTGACATTCTTGATTGTTAACCTGTTTTTTTTCAGGCAAAATTGGCCTATTTATTAATCCAACTAAAGTACAGTTACACAAACTAAGTAAGATGATTATACACCTTTGGTTCTAACGATGAGAGATATTGCAAAGAATTTTTTATTTGTGCTCTGCCTTTTTTTGGTGGAACATTTTCTTGCTTTACCGTGAAACCTCTTATAAATTGTGCTTTAGCCTTGTAATGAACTATAAATTTTACTGGTATTGATGTGTCATACTACCATGCTCTTAATTATTCTTTTGGAAGGCAATGGAGGAGTAGATGGTGGACAAGGTCTCAATTTTGTTTTGTGCACTTACGTGCATGTATGTGACAGCTATACATCTCTTAGATTTTTACAAGCAAGTTATGTGAACCTTTGAAGACATAGCAAGGAGACACCGCTTCTTTTATAAAAGAAATTAGGAAGGAGGTACAGCTAAATATAAAAATATAAAGGATATAGTTTTATTTCTAATTGATTCCATGGAGTACCCTATTGATGGAATTCAAATCATGCAGTGAAAGAAGTGGCGTGCAGTAACAAAAGTGCCGTAAAAGTAGGCTTGTATAGCATATATGTCAAACCTATGCAGTTCAAGCGGACATCGTCCCTAAGAGTCTTAAGCAAAGTTTCTAGAGTCACATGTAACATCTTGGCTGAGAAATCATCATTCCTGGTATCATCATCCCATGGCATGGCTTGGAGAAGAGACAATTTGTACAGCACAAACAGGATTTCACCACGTAGCTCTTCACTGCAGCCAAAAAAATGTTAATATGCTATTGAAAGGCAAATGCTTGAGCTCAGCTTATCCTTCCAAAGCTTTGCATGGAGAAATGTAGTTGATGCTTTAGCTTTAATTACCCTCACCTTGGCAACCGGAGACCAGTGATGAGATTCGAAACAAGTGCAGTTGTATCTTTTATCCAAGCAGATGAATCCCCAGTTTTACGACAATAGTCCAGTAGGACTCCTAGACAATGAAGCTGTATCTCAATATGAAATCAGTCCTCGAGTTTTTAGAAGGTACCATAACGGTCTGGTTTATCATCAAAGAGGCATATGCCAACAAATCAATGCATTTGGTGGTGCTTAATATTCATAGCCCAGCAAGATAATGTCACAATGTACTTTCTAGGGGGGAAGGGAGTAGTTCGTTGGGCATGTAATTGGACATTATGTAAAAAACATACGAAAAAAACAAAGCAAGTCGACACGATGTATCGGTTTCTGGGTAGAGAACACGGTCTGCATCATAATGCTGTTCGAAGTAACAAGAATCCACCATTTCGCTTATCATGAACCAGACAATGGAAATTAGAGGGTCGCGTTTAAACTACCCATCAACTAATCTTCTAAATTCTAATGTTGTCTACTTTACCATTAAAGAAGCCGACTAGGATCTGTAAGCTATCCATCTAACGATCAGCCATTCTTCATCACAGAAATAAAAGCATACATTATAGAAAAAATGAACCACAACCTTACTATAGCAAAGCAAATCCCCTTTCCAGCTCAAAGGCCTCATTAAGATTCTATAGTTCCACGACAAATTTGTGCTTGATTTTTTTAGTCAAGAAAATCCAACAACGTAAGAAAAAAAAACCACAGTAACGTACAAGACTTGGACTATGAAATAAAAATTGTAGCAGATACGCATAAAGCAAGAGAGAGCATTTGCAATTACCGAGTAGATCTGGCGCCTACTCCACGCCATCGCCCCTGACGAGATCCTTTCAGCAATCCTCACCATAAAATCCCTCACCAAACCTTCACCACCGCCACCACAGCACAGATCACTCACGAGATCAACAACCTGTCGACCCACCGCCTCGTCCTCAAACGAACACAACGCCTGCACCAACGGCGTCACGAGGGAATGCGCGTGGCACGAAACCAGACTCCTCCGAAACTCCACCCCTTCGCTGCCGCTTACGGCCTGGGAGAGCTGGGACAGGGCGTAGGAGACGTGGTGGGGAGGGGAGGAGGCGTTGGAGACGAGGTTGGAGAAGCAGACGAGGCAGATCGCCCCGCCCGAGGGAGTCGGGAGGAGGAGGGACGACCTGTGGCCCTTCCCGCACGTCCGCGGCCGATCCTCCGCCATCCCCTCCTCCATTGATTCGAATTCTGGAGCTGGTGACCTTCTACTTCTTCTCCTTCCCCCCAACATTTCTCAGCTCTCTCCCGCCCAAATGAAGGATTCGAAGAGGACAGAGAGAAGAGAGGCGCTATTTATAGGCGTCGGTCGAGTAATCAAGCGGAGCAGTGGAAAGAGATGGATCTATCCTGGCCGTCGGATGGTGTTCGATGAAGGATCATCACGGTTTTAATTTAATCGGAATTAAAATGGAATCCAGAGTAAAAGATAAGTTTCGGTTCCAAATCATCTGGCATTGCAAAGTTCGTTTAATTCGGGTTATGGTAATTTTTATATTTTAGCTCAAACAATAAAACATTCGCATGCAATGTGTCTAAAATAATAGACAAACGATCATAGCACAAGGTAGAATCAATCATCACCATCACTAGTGGTGGGTGGGAAGGATGTGTCGCACGCTAATGGTCTCTGTGGGCATTGACAATACACCAGTGATGGGATCGATTTCTTGTCGACGGGATCGGTCTCTCATCAACATCTAGACAGGATCAACCTCTCGTCGACGTCGATCTTCACTTTTTGAGGTAAATGACTCGAAAGTATATATTACAGCTAAAATACATTCTTAACTCTTCCCTCTGCATATCGATTTGGAGACTTAGCCTAGGACGAGTTTCGATCTGCATCAGGGCAGATCGTTGGTGTGTCTCCTTTTATGGGGGCATCTCTTCACCTCTCTAATCTATTTTAGGGAGCAGCGATTTTCCTGGAGAGCAGAAGGGCATTATTTTCCAGATCCTCTCTTGGATTTGTATGTTAATCTTTCTGCTAGATTCTATGCTTTTCTTCCTTCTAGATTCGATAATCTTTCGTTATGCATCTTGAGTAATAGTCTTTATAATGGCATTTGTTGGAATATGTTGAGCTTTACGGTGAGGCTTTACTCTGATCAGCGATTTCTAAGGTTAGGACAAGTTGTTTGCCTGAATCCGAACACTCTGATTGTGATATAGAGGGTGGTATTAAAGTTTTTTTGCAGGAAATTTTTTTTTTTTGTTCGTGATTATGTTTGTGAGTCTTTGGATTGGTGTTTGTCTCCGGTAGATGTTATTTTTGTTCCGACGACTTCAACTAGGGTTATTTCCCAACTAATCGAGGTTCGTCGGCTCGCCAGAGAAGAGGCATTACTTTAATCTATAAAGGACATGCAAAACTCTTGGAGCATAGATCAGCAACAAATTGGAGCATTGACAAGCAATAATCTGGTGCCTCTGTTCACAACTCAAATGCAGACCACTGAGATTGATTAATATCTTCTTAATCAGATCCTGTGGTCTGTTTGATCTGGTGTTGTAATATTTTTTTATTCTGGGTATTTATGGCCTACTCTTTTAAAGTAGCCAAGTTTTTGTTGTGATTGGATCTTCTAGGGCCTTAGGCTATTGTAATATCTAGATCTTTGTTTTTTTGGATTCTTAGTAGTGAACACATAGCCAAGAAGTTTATATAATTTCATAAACGTTACCCAAAAAATCATAGCACAAGGTGTACGTAGCTCCACTGAAGTAAAAAGAAAAACTACTCTCTTCAACACCCATTAATCAGAGACGAGAGAGCTTAACCATTCACACAAAAAGGAGCCTTGGTAGAACCTTGCTTCCCAAAAGTAGAGGATTCTTGGATGTTGACATTTTAAAATTTATTGGATCATAATACTTTGATAAAAATGAGAATAAATTATGTTTTGAATTTTTAAGATCACAATGTAAATCCAATAAAAGGTGAGGATAAAAACAACAAGAAGCACAGATCTTTACACAACTATGAGATCCCACAGATTAAGTGAATTAAGTATTTATTGTCTAATAAGCGTTTCTAAACAAACCAATTTATCGAATTTTTCTAAAAGAACTATCTGTAGTTTTTTAATTCATTTTAAGCTATTTAGGTAGTCTTTAAAAAAGTTAATGAGAGTTAGTTTTTTGAAAAACTATGAATATTAACCATAATTTTTCCAATAATATCTTTAGAAGTTGATTTTAATTACAACATGAACTAAAACACAACTGATGTGTCTTATTTAATTACCGCAAGTGCACGGCGTACTATGTAGTATGTGGCAAATACGGGTCGATCCTACAGAGAAAAGTGTTCAAGAACAGAGATTTATTATTAATTATTGAAATGAAAAAATAAGAGAAATGATGACTAAGGACTAAACACTTAAGAAAAATTCAGAATAAATGAAGAACTAGGATTTTTGAATCCCTTTATGTAAATATAAATGCATGATTAAAGCCACTATATGTTTCTCAATTGATCTAAATAATTTAATTCAATGATTATTATCTTAATAAACATAATATATATGCAATGCATCATAGACTATCAAGTCAAGGAATAAAAATACAGAAATCAAATTAAATCAAATAGGACACAACTGATGTGTCTTATTTAATTACCGCAAGTGCACGGTGTACTATGTAATATGTGGCAAATATAGGTCGATCCCACAAAGAAAAGTGTTCAAGAACAGAGATTTATTATTAATTATTGAGATGAAAAAATAAGAGAAATGATGACTAAGGACTAAACACTTAAGAAAAATTCAGAATAAATGAAGAACAAGGATTTTTGAATCCATTCATGTAAATATAAATACATGATTAAAGTCACACTATGTTTCCCAATTGATCTAAATAATTTAATTCAATGATTCTTATCTTAATAAGCATAATATATATGCAATGCACCATAGACTATCAAGTCAAGGAATAAAAATACAGAAATCAAATGACATATAATAGAATTGAGATTATATACACAATCCTCAATTAAATCTTCTTTAAACATAGACTAAAAAGATGAAATCAATGTTAATCTATCAAAGTTTTTCGATTCAATGAATGATTTATATAATATACATCCAACCTACATATTCATAGCATTAAGCATAAAGAGAAAACATAGAATAATTTAATCATAACTTATAATATTACATGAACTTCATCTCAATCCTAGATCTAGAAAATTAGTCACACATGATTACGTAAAATAATAAAATAAAAGAAGGGGAGAGAAGAAATAGAAGACATAATTAAATAAAAA
Organism: Posidonia australis; assembly: GCA_024699735.1. Taxonomy (NCBI): domain Eukaryota; kingdom Viridiplantae; phylum Streptophyta; class Magnoliopsida; order Alismatales; family Posidoniaceae; genus Posidonia; species Posidonia australis. The sequence continues at coordinate 1,576 of JAMKQA010039726.1, read as the reverse complement.
AACTTTTTATTGAAGGGAACCTGAGATTACATAGATGATCTTCAGGATCTCCCAAAATAGAAGAAAAGAAAGAGAGTCTAAAACCTTGCTTCCTTCCTTCCTTGCTTGCTTGGGGATTCATAAATCTACATAAGGGGTTCTTTTATAGGCTTACAAGGACTTGCATATGTCAGAGACAAATCTGAATACAAAATTTATTCTTGAATACAAGATATTTACAATTGAGAGTCTTATCCAAAGAAGACAAGTCAAAAATATCTGGTGCAAGTACTTGGAAAGCGTCGGATCATCATCTCTTGGAAACAGTCATAGACTACAAGAACCTTCTTGAACTTAGCCATAGATAGGTTGCGAGCCTTAATTTCTGACTCGACAAACTTAGAAGTTTTATCTCCAATATGCAAAGGTTCGGAAGAAGGGGTGTGTGGGTAAGAGTGCACAGAGAAATCATGGCCTACCTCCGAGACAAAGGGAGGAGTAGGAAGAATGCCTGCTGTGACCATGCCGACCCGAGGAGGTCCCGACGCGGAATCGCGCCAGAGAGAAGGAGATCACAACCATGGCAAGATGGCGAATGCGCAAGGAAAGATAAAAGAAAAAGAAAAGAGAAGTCGCCACCTAGTCTTTTAAGGGAAAGACGAGGAAAACCATAAAAAGATGAATGCCTGAGGTGCAGACGTGAAGGCTGGATGTCTGTTAACCAGATGATGGGTAAAGTTTCCTATTACGCACGAGGTGTTGAAAAAATCCTTAAGTATATTTTGATGATAACAAATGACATGTGATTAATTATAAATAATCACTTAAGAAAATATGAAATACTCAGGTATTGAATATACAAATCATTTACAAAGGAATAATATTCAGTTATTTATAATCCTAATGTGAATGGACTGATGTGCAAAGATAGAAAATGTTTTTAGCTTATATGCAAATCGGCATACCGAATTATTTCGGTATACCGAATCAGAGTATATCGGTACATCAATCGGAGCACCGAAATTCAAAGGAATTAAAGCTACCAGAAAAACAGTCGACCGATTATTTTCGGCATACCGTTTCAAGGAATTTCGGTAGATCAAGCGGCACACCGAAAATCAAGGAACGCAGGAGCAAAATGGTATTTCGGCAGATCGAAATATTTTTGGCATTCCGTTTTGTCCCGACCGTTGTAGATTTCGGTCGACCGATCAATTTCGGCATACCGAATCTTCTGTCAGAAAATTACAGATTTACTAGTCATTAGACCCAATTAGGCAAACTTGTATCATTAAAAATAGAGGTCCATATGTAGCTCTAAACTCACCTCATTCCTTCATATTGTTATATTCTATTGAGTGATCAAAGTGAGTTGTAATTTTTCGATCCAAGCTTTGCTTTAAGCTCCAAGTGCTCCAACATCCTTTCTAGGCAAGCAAGAGCAAAGATCCAAGTGCTCCAAAGCTCTCTCTCTCAAAGCAATCAGAGGTTCTCCAGGAAGGAGAAAGAAATTCGAGATACAAGTGTACAAACAAGGTATTATTTGTAGCTTGTAATATTCTAAGTTATTGAATATAGGGTTAAGTCTCAAGTGGGG
>JAMKQA010039725.1:0-36462 GCA_024699735.1 Posidonia australis | reverse complement strand
AGGGCCAATGTGTCATCATTCTTGTCATGGACGTGCAGGCTACATCAATAAGATAGAATAGTATGGGACAGACAAACAGAGAGAGAGAGAGAGAGAGAGAAAGATGAAGGGAAACTTGTTAGATGGGATGGGGATCCAAGAAAGCCATTAAGTGGGTATACCTATGTGGTTTTACACATATACATCGACAAACTTGCATCTTTACTTATACCACAGTGAGCTTCATATTTCATATTTGCTCCTCTTGAGAGCAAGATACAAACACAGAGGAATAAGCAATCAATGATGAAACATGAAACCATTCTGTTTCATTAGAGGTACGGAAAGGGTTGGGGCCAATGAAGTAGGTGAAGTGGTTGGATTTTGCGAGCTATTCCAACCACTGCTGGATGTGATTCCAAGAGGTGAATGAGAATGTATACTACACAGAAAAGTCAAGACCAAGCTCCATTTTGGAGCTCTTTACGTATACCATTGTAGGCTTCATATTTACTCCTTTGGACGCGTAACTTTTTCATATATATCATGATAGGCATATATAAGATCAGCTTGAATTAAGGACTTTCCTCGTTCAAGAGATTTGAGGATACATTTTTATATCACATTCTTTAATTATTAGATTAAAAATATAAACTGTTAGTTCTTATCGACATTCTCTAGGTACATACAAATAAAATTTCAAGTGATTTTGAAACTTTTGCCTTAGGAATCTCAGTTATGCTAATTATGATTGATTATAGTTTATAGAAAACTATTGATTTTATAGATGAATAGATCTATATGGTAGAGGTTCTAAATAACCTACAGCTTTGTGTGTAGCTAGTCTAGATGATTTAGATAAAGATCCATAGATTCTATTTTGATTTTGAAATTTATACTTTAGAGATCTGTTGGAGTAGATATTATTATGTCTTATGTCTTAACGGGTTATTGGATATCCATTTACCTTAGGGATGTCTAATATACTTATATATATGTACTCTTCTCATATCAATTTAGAGATTTTGATTTTTCACCACATGGTACTAGAGCTTAGGGAGATCTATAAAAAAAAAAAAATCCTGACCACCACAGCAGCCGTTACCTTGCTTGCCGTCAGTTGCCCAGCCCGTCGGCAGCATCACCTATGCCTTCCAGCCCCTCTCAGCCCTCCGATGCCGTAACCAGGCCTTCTAGGCCTTCCTAACCCACCGACCCTCCTGCCCAGGCTTGTAAGGCTACCGCTGGCATCTGATCGGCCCTGTCCTAAGCGTCGCTGGCCCATTCAGGGCTCATCGGCCACAATCCTGTCGCTAGTGATGCCCTACTGTCTCTCCTAGATCTCTGTGTGGGCAGTCCAGCCCCTTCAGTCCCATGGTTTGCAAGTTTGGCTATGTTCTAGGCCTTATACGTGCATTTGGTCTTCGTAGAGGGTGGATACGTCACATCCATCCTAGTTGGTGAGCAGTCTGACTTACGCACTTCTGTTTTTCAGCATATATTATCATTGTCTCTTGTTGTTTGCTTCGTCTATATGGCCTCTCGTGATTCTTTTGTGAAAAATTTGAGTAGGACGTCTGAGAAACTCTCTGGGCCGAATTATCTCCCATGATCGTAGAGTTTTGAGACCTTTGTTCTGGCACATAGAAAACAGAAGCACCTTACTGACCCACCTCCTGATATCAAGTCTGAGACGTATGAAGAATGGTTGACTGATGATGCAGCTGTTATTACATGGATGACAAATAGTATGTAGCCCCCCGTTGTCCGTGGCATTATTTCACTATGGCCTGCCAAGAATATCTGGGATACCCTCCGTCTGACATATGGCCATGAGAAGAATATATCTCGTGTGTTTGAGATATATGAGCAGTTGTTTATCTTACGACAGGGGGACAGATCTGTTCAGGACACCTTCATTGCTTTTCGTGCCCTACTTGAGAAGTTGGATGTTCACCAGCCTTTGATTACAGATATCACCCGTCTACGTCGCTATTACGAGGAGTTGGTTGTTGTAGTTTTCCTTTCTTGTTTGAACCCCGAGCTCAGTTCTTAGATCAAGGGCCAGGTGTTAGCTGCAGACACTGTTACGGATCTCCGCACTACTTTTGGCAAGGTTCTGAGGGTTTCTACAGCTATGTCTCCTACAGCATCAGAACCTTCCACCATGGCTGTCACACGAGGTCGAGGACGTGGTGACTCTTGAGGAGGAGGTCGCGGTCGTGGTGAGACAGGTGGACAACTACGTTGTACACATTGTGGGCGGTTGGGTCACAGGATTGGAAAATGTTGGGATATTATTGGCCATTCTCAGATGACGAATGTTACTAGCGAGCTTTCCACAGCTGCTGTCACTACTGAGGCGCCGACATTCACAGTATCACAGGCAGATTATGAGCGGTTTCAGCAGCTAAAGGTCACCGACTCTACTATCACAGCTACACATACCAGCTCCTCAGGTACTAGTGCTCTACTCGCATCCAGGGATTCATCCTGGATCAGTAATTCCGGTGCCTCCCATATGTTAGGTATATGTAGCTTATTTACCCAGGTATCCCAGTTATTTGATATTCGGACTGTTGCGATTGTTGATGGTCGAACTTGTTTTGTCTTAAGTGAAGGGGTGGTCCACGTCTTTTCACAATTGCCACTTCAGAATGTTTTTTGTGCTCGACCTGTTAATTTATTATCTATTAATGCTATCATAAAACAGTTACAGTGTTGTGTGACCTTTTTTCCTTTCCATTGTACATTTCAGGATTTGCAGACGGGGAGGAGGATTGGTTTGGGCCGTGACAGAGGCAATGGAGTGTACCTACTAGTTCGTGATGTGATACCTTAAGGTTTGGCATCTACGACGTCTACTGTTGAATCCTCTTCCTTGAGGCACTATAGGTTGGGACGTCCATCTCATCAGAAACTCCAACAGGCTTTACTGTGGCAATTTGTTTCACGTTTTGATTGTGAGTTTTATGAGTTAAGTAAGCACCATCATGCTTCGTTTAAAAGGTTGAGTCTTGCGTTTAGTACTACAACTTTTGAGTTAGTTCATTGTGATGTTTGGGATCTGTCTAGAGTAGACTTTGTGTCAGGTCATAGGTATTATATAGTTTTTGTGGATGATTTTTCCAGAACATCATGGGTGTATTTGCTTAAAGATCGTGGTCAAGTTTATGATGTACTCAAGATTTTTTTGAATGAAATAAAGAATCATTTTAATGTGACTCCCAAGTTTTTGCGAACTGATAATGCATTTGAGTTCATTCAATTCAAGCTTACTTCAGTTTGTGCTTCATTGGACATTATCCATCAGACTTCTTGTCTTCACACCTCACAACAAAATGGAGTTGCAGAGCGTAAGTATAGACACATCCTAAATGTCACTCGTACACTTATGTTCCATATGCATGTCTTCAAACATTTATGGGCTGATGTTATACTTACAGCAACTTATCTTATCAATAGGATGCCCTCTGCACTGCTTGGGGGTGAGGTTCCATTTCGCCATTTAAAACCTGAGTCCACACTGTTTAGTCTGACACTTAGAGTTTTTGACTGTGTGGCATTTGTTCAAGACCTTTCTCCTATTCTAGACAAACTGTCCTCATGTTCCATTACACGTGTCTTTGTGGGTTATTCAAGGACGCAACGGGGTTATAGGTGCTTCCATCCCCCTACTCGGCGATATTATGTCTTTGTTGATGTCACCTTCTTTGAGTCCGAGTTGTATTATAGTGTCCCTTCACCATCTAGCATGTGTGTTCTCATTCTTTCGGTTGTTGAGTTGCAGGATGTAGATACTCAGCCCACACCCCTAGTTCTGCCACGAGCCTCTCCGCCCTTGCAGGTGTATTGCTGACGGCAGCATCTTCTAGTGCCTTCCACCATTGGGCTATCTTCCTTTGCAGATGCAAATCCATCAACCAATTGTTCCGACATGCCTATAGTCCTTCGAAAAGGTACCCGTTCATGCACTGTTCATCCTATTTCTCATTTTGTATCTTATGATACCCTACACCATCGTTTTCGTAGTTTTGTCTTGTTCCTTCTTTCTCAAACTATTCCTAGGACTTACGATGAGGAGATCGTTGCATTTACTAGTCGTGGCACGTGGGAATTAGTGGCTCGAACTGCTAGGGCTACAGTGGTCACCTGCAGATGGGTCTATACCATCAAGTACATGGCAGATGGCAGCATTTACTGGTACAAGGTTAGACTGATTGCACGGGGATTTACTCAGACATATGGGATTGATTATGAGGAGATCTTCTCACCAGTGGCTCGTCTCAACTCTATCTGCGTACTTCTGTCACTAGCTCTGAATAATACCTGGGATCTGTGTCAGTTTGATGTGAAGAATGCTTTCCTCTATTGTGATTTGACTGAGACAATAGTGATAGAGCAGCCTCCCGGGTACGTTGCTCAGGGAAAGGATCGTGTGTGTAAATTAAAGAAGGCCATTTATGGACTTAAGCAAAGTCCCAGAGCATGGTTTGAAAGATTAGTCAGGTGGTACTTGATGGTGGTTTTCAGCGGTGTGTAGTGGATCATTCAGTGTTTTACAGGCGCACAGGTCGTGGATGTGTTATCCTAACTGTATATGTAGATGACATACTAGTGATTGGGAGTGATTCAGAAGGAATTACAGAGATTAAGAGCCATATTCGTAGACATTTTGTGACAAAAGATATGGAAAAGCCTCGTTACTTTCTAGGGATCGAGTTTGCTTATGGGCATAATAAGATGGCGCTATCACAGAGGAAGTATGCATTGGATCTCTTACAGGAGACGGGGCTTCTGGGGTGTAAACCAGAAAGCACTCCTATCGAGTAGACACCACCTTTTTGGGACAGCAGCTCAGAGTTACTGGAGGATCCTGGTCAGTACCGAAGATTGATTGCGAAGCTCATCTATTTGACGGTAACCAGACCTCACATTCTATATGTAGTCAGTTTTCTGAGTCAGTTCATGCATGAGCCTAGGAGGGTACACTGGACAGGCGTTCTTCGTGTTTTATCTTATGTGAAAGGGACATCAAGTAAAGGTCTAGTCTACAGGAAGAATGATCACTCCAGAGTTGAGGCATACTCAGATTCAGGATATGCAGGTGATAGAGGAGACAGGAAATCTACGTCTGGTTTCTGCACCTATGTGGGAGGCAATCTAGTCACTTGACGTAGCAAAAAACAAAATGTGGTGTCAAGGTCTAGTTTAGAGGCTGAGTACAGGTCTATGGCTCAGATGACTTGTGAGATGATGTGGGTAAAGTCATTACTTCAGCAGTTTAGATGCAATGTTGAGGTGACTTTGTCTATGAGATGTGACAATCAAGCTGCTATCTTTATTGCAAACAATCTTATCTTCCTTGAGAAGATAAAGTATATTGAGGTTGACTGTCATTTTGTAAGGGATTTAGTCATGAGAGGAGTTATCTCTACTCTATACACACACTTTTTAGAACAGTTAACAGATATATTCACGAAGGGTCTTGCTGTAGGGTTGTTTGAGTTTTTATGTGACAAACTAGACATGGTAGATATGTATGTTCCAGTTTGAGGGGGAGTGTTAGAGTAACTATTATTATGTTTTATGTCTAAACGGATTATTGGATATCCATTTACCCTAGGGATGTCTAATATACCTATATATATGTACTCTTCTCATATGAATTTAGAGATTTTGATTTTATAAAACTGTTGAATTTATTATGTAACATTTGCATGATCTTTAAACTAAAAGTTTTGAAATAACTTTGAATTTTTGTTCATATATTATCTGTGTAATTATGAGAAAAGAAAGTTTTATCTATTATTAAGGTTAAAGGTACGTATATATATGCTAGAGTTAAATGGATAACCAAATACCCTATAAGACTAAACTTAATATTCCCCCTTAAGTTGGAGCATATATATCAATCATGTCCAACTTATTACAAAGAAAATTATAAGTCCCAATACTAAGTTCATTAGTAAAAACATTAGCACATTGATCAGAAGACTTCGTATAGGGAGTAGATACAACTTCTTGCATTACCATTTCTCGAACAAAGTGATAGTCCACTTCAATATGTTTGGTATGCTTATGGAAAGTAGAATTATTGGCAATATAAATGACTGCCTGGTTGTTATAGTACATAGGCATAGGTGTAGAAGTAGGAAGGCTCAAATTAGTCAGAAGTGAACGAAGGCACATCATCTCACAAGTAGTCTGAGTCATAGATCTGTACTCAGCTCTGTACTACAACGGGAGACAACATTTGGTAAAGAGGGTTTGGCTATGGAGGACGCGGTCGTCGTCGATATACCTGCAAAATACCAGATGCCTCTGTCCTTATAGTACGAGCATCAGTGACATCCATCTCCCCAAGTTCAATCACAGATGGTAAAGGAATACTATCAGGAATTGAGGAGATATTGTGAAAGAAGCTTTGATCCTCGAAAAAGGTGACGTCCCAGATGCAATGTATATCCTAGTAATAGGAATATAATTACGATGGCCACGCTGAGTACGAGAGTAACCAATGAACACACAACGAACAGACTTTAGGACAAGTTTGTCTAGATTAAGAGTCAAATCTTGAACAAAGGCAACATAGTCAAACACTTTAGGAGTAAGAGGAAAGGGATCAATACCAGGATAAAGTCTCTACAATGGAACATCATCGCTAAGTGATGTAGATGGCATGCGATTGATGAGATATGCTGTAGTCAGAATAACATCAGACCAAAGAAACTTGAGAACATGTATCTCAAACATGAGTGACTGGGCAACATCAAGAATATGTCTATGTTTACGTTCTGCAACTCCATTCTGTTGGGATGTATGTGGAGAAGAAGTTTGCTGCAATACACCTAAAGATTTGTACTATTGTCGAATATTTGTTTGAGTGAATTCTAAAACAACTTTTGGATAGACAGAAAATTGGTTCTTTATTTCTTTATTTCCATGAATTTTTTTTTAACAATGTCAAGTATATTAATTCTATCCTTCAAAAGATACACCTAAGAAACATGGGAAAAATCATCAACAAAGACAATGTAATATTTATGGCCAAACACAAAAAAGTTCTGGTAGGACCCTAAACATTACAATGCATTAAATCAAAATGACTCTTACTTCTAACTAAACGTAGACCTCGAAAGGTAGTACGATGATGCTTACTTAATTTACAAGACTCACATTAAAAAGAAGACACAGATAACCAAGCTAGAGCCTACTGTAGTTTCCGATGAGAGGAGTGGTCCAGTTGACGATGCTATATAATGGATGATTCATCTGTGGAAGCTAAAGATGTAAAGTCTCGAGGTATTTCATCTTTAATAAGCAGGTAAACTCCTTGGCCTTTGTTACGTCCTAAATCAATCTTCTTCCCCGTCTGCAGGTCCTGAAAGGTACAGTGAAAAGTAAAGAATGCCATACTACAATTTAAATGTTTGGTAATGGAGCTAATAGATAAAAGATTTACAGGAAATTCAAACACATAAAGAACTTTTTCTAAAGTTAATTGAGACGTAGCACGAACAGTGTCTTGTCCAGTTACCTGACAGGTTCGGTCATCAACTATAGGGACAAATCTAATATCAGGTAACTTAGATATGCAAGAGTAAAGGTCACGACTACTTGTTATATGAGAGGATATTCCTGAATCAATGATCCAAGAACTATCCCTAAAGGCAACTAAACTAGATATATATGAGGTGGAAGTAGTAGTATGAGATACAACAACAGGTGTAGACTAAGCCTCTCTATACTGAAGAAACTGAGCATGTTCCTCCTGAGACAAGTCACTGGTTGAGTACTGGTAGTAGGTGTATCTATAGGCATACGTGTCATCTTTGTGGAAGCCTGTGTCCACTCTAGCTTACCAAACTTTTCCTAACATCTATCATATGTGTGGTTAGTACGATCACAGTGCTCACATAGAGTCTGGTCTCTGTCATCACCTCGTCCTCAGCCTCCTCTACCAGAATTACGGCCACGACCACGACCACGTATAGTTATAGTAGAATGATTAGCAGTAGGAGTGGGTACACTTGTAGAAACATGTTGGACCCTAGCAACAATGCTCTCTAGGTTCGGAGTAGAATCGACTCTAAGAATTTGGCCTCGTATCTGTGAGGAAATCTCCGAGTTAGTCCAGAAAGGTTAGCAGCAACAGCAAGTTCCTCTCTGTATTGGCACATGATAGAGATATCAGGAGTAAGTGGTTGATACGAGTTAAGTTCATCCAGAAGAGCATGGAGCGCACTAAAGTGATCTTGTACTGAACTGTTTTCCATCTTTAAGTTAATGATTTTCTCATAGATCTCGAAAACTCGAGAAATATTCTTCTCATAACCATACATCTGGTTAAGAGTGTCCCAGATTTTTTAGCAGGGTGAAGAATCATAACACTGCGAGCAATTGTTGGTTCCATGCTGTTCACCAACTAAAAGATAATTACGGAATCATCTGCAAATCAGTCTTCATAAGTACCATCTTTGTCATCCAGTGGTGGTTGGGTTAGATGTTTCAGTTCACGGTAGGCAACCAAGAATGTCTCAAAACTCTGTGACCAGAGTAGATAGTTCTTTCCATTCAGTTTTTTTGATGTGCCACTTAAGATTCTTGAGAGGTCGTACTAAATGATAGAAATCAGATTTGAAAGAGTATTAATATGATGCAGAAAAATAAGAACAAGGTCCTCCAACAAATAATAATTAAGTGGAAGGTACAAACCACCCTTAGTAGTAGTAAAATATGAAAAACACGCTAAATATACGAAACATACAGCAGTAGTAGAGCCATCGAATCCCTTCCGGTGGTAGTAGTAGTGATTTACGACACTCCACTTACATGTAAATGTGTGTAGAAGACGACTACAGAAGCCGTCAACAAGAAAGAAGAGGCCGGGGACCTCTTAGGGCAGTCGGACAGACCTTGAGAAGGTCTGTTGGCAACCTGCAGAGGCCCTGACGTGGCCTGGTGATACCTGGAGGCTGGCCAGAGGAGTAACGGTGTCGGAGGTTGCCGCTGGAGGTCCGACGAGCCCGAACAGGGTCTGATGGCTGCAGACGGCGTGCGTGGAGGCTCCTTGGGGACAGATGGTGTGCACAGGAGGGGGGCTGGGTTCAGGCTACGTCGCTGGTGGTTGGAGGAGGTTCGGCAGGGGTTGCTGGCGTCAGAGAAGGTGGTCGGAAGTTGGAGAATCTAGGGTTTCTCTCCTAAGCTCTCAATACCATGTGTAATTGGGTGAAAATAAAGTCTTATCTATTATTAGGACTAAAGGTATATATAGGCTAGAGTTAAATGGATACTTAAATAGATATTCAAATACCCTATAAGACTAGACTTAATAAGACTTAACATTATCTAAATGATGTATATCAAGATCCATGGACTGGGTTTCTAGTTTGGAACCATTAACATGTGTTTTTAGGATTGTCCTTAAAATACCTAGTTGAAAACAAGTGTATATGTTACTTATGTTAGGAGTATATATGTGAAAATTATGAGTTTATCGAGGTACACATGAAATTAAGAAGTTTCCATGGGTATATATGTAAATATGGATGTTTATTGGGTATATATTAGAAAACCCTACATATTTCTTCTTGCATTGGAAAGTTATTGCTTATCAAACATGCTAATGACGACATCTAGTAATCTTTCATGCCACCTGTTAGTGTTAACATCGATCTGTTTGACCTGCATTTAGATGGCATAAAGGTTTTAGTTGATTGCTATACGATTTTTCAATTGATCAGCGTTTTTGTTTCAAAAGATTTAACTTGTCATATAAGAAAAACTAAAACTATATGTTTTCAGTGTGTATATGATGCTTCTATTGTGTTATCCATGGAACCAAAAGTTGACACGATTCTAGAAATTTCGCCAACATATGTCAATTGTTTTAAGGAAAAAACACAGACTTGGCGGTGGCATGATGCTTTCTGAACAAATGTTCCCTTTTTTACCGTGTTTCGACAGACATGTCCAACAATATGCCAATATAACAATGAAATGTGTTGCTTTTAACTTGGGAAGTCTGATATGATACTGATAGAGCCATGGTGTTATCCTAGAGTGATCTAAATCTTTAAGCCTTTTGTTTTACCAGGGTTTAAGAGGACTCTATGCTGGTTTCTATCCTGCTGTTCTTGGATCAACGATTTCGTGGGGTTTATACTTTTTCTTGTAAGTGCTTTTAGATCTTTTAATCATGCATGATTTGCTGAACATCTTGTTATGCAACAAAGTTATGTATTAGTGATTACATCTTTTCTTCTTTATCACTGATCAACATCCATGAACATTGTAAGCACACTGGTGATTTATGTATTTATGTATAAGACTGAGTTTATGAGAAAACATTCACTGTCCTTTGTTCATAATATCTTCATAAAATGGCTATCTTGAGCACTTATGTATGGCTGAAGATGTATTGTTTTTTCTTAGAAAATTATTTTCTGGAGTAGAATTATGAAATTGCCAATGTCATATGGTTGAAATCCATTACCTACGCATATGGAGTTTAATGTGGGTTTATTTTTTTTACAATGTTTAGTCTTGTGGGCTGTTTAATGGTATGGAACCAGCCATCTATGGCAACACGGCATTCATTTATATTATTGAATAACCACAACATCACACAATAGTTGTCATTTAACCATGCATCATACTTCTTGACTTCTAGCTCTACCTGATCAGCGGTCAGGTGTAAAATCTTGCCTTGTGCACCAATAAACACTAGGAAAGAGAGCAAAGCAAGTAGTTCAACCATTCAGCTTGATGTTCATACCGGAGATAAGCTTGGTTTCAGCAGACGTCTTCACATGAGGATGACAACCTCACAATACAGACTGCAGAGACCAAGCACAAAGATACAGAGAAAGTAGTCTTCCATTTAGCACGTAAGACAATATGCTGCTGTCAACTAGGAGGATGGAAAAAACCCTATGCTGCAGTCTCACATAGGCTGGACTGTAGAGGAACCAACAACTCGATGTGAAGGAGCAATGGCAACAATCAATGATCAGGTACGCTGCCTTAGGAAGGATCAGCAGGGCCCTATATTACACCAGTTAAGAAGGCAGATCTGAACTGCTGGCAGTACAGGAACTGCACTATGGCAGTTGGCTGCTGCTTGCTGTTGGAAGGGCAGGGGAAGAATTGGCAGTGATCACAGTGGTGTTCGATGGAGAGAGAGAGATGGCTACCCAAAACCCTAGATTGCCTGATCTGGTACCATCTTGAGAGAATAAATAATGAAATTGCATAATAATAACAATAGGTCCCTGCTCTCCTTTATATAGGAAAATATGACTCGTAAATGGGTTAGGAATAGGATCCAATAACCCAGTGGTAAACACAATATAAACAAAGTTCTTCTAACATATCGGATATAGTAATGGAACTTGGCACCCAGACCCTTGTCTTTGAGAACAAATTAGACTTGAATTAATATGTCTAGGATTTGTTTTAAATTTTAGAGGTGAAATTTAATGTCTAGGTCCAGTATCCATAATAAGCAGACTTACCCTGCCTGACAATTGTGCTATTCCTACATCCTGCTCCTGCATCATATCTTTCTATTTGATGTCTAAATGATTCTTTTTCTAATATATGTGAGTGTGACACTTTATTGTTCTTATTAACTAGTTTTGACGTTTTAGAATTGCATGTTTATTTGCAGCTATAATAGAGCAAAGCGAAGATATACTAAACGAACTGATGACCAGCTCAGCGCCGGCCTTCACCTAGTTTCCGCTGCTGAAGCAGGTTCTCTAGTAAGTTATTTAAATGAGTTCCAAATGAATTTCTGAAAGTTGCTTTTATCATGCTTGCTATCACAACCAATTCTCCTTTGATGTTTAACCTCTTGGATCAATCACAAATACTAACATGAGACCCAAATTGTTTTGTAGTTAAGACATTAATTTTGCAATTATAGTAATTAGTTTTGTAATATGTCAATATTGTTCTATTTTAAAATGTAAGCACATTGTTTTATAATAGTCCTTATAATACTGAACTCATGCTTGACACCCTCTCTTATTTAAAGTTTTTGTTATACCTATGGTAGAAGTTATAAAATTACTCGTCTTCGAACTGTAGGGACTATAAAAACTGTAGTCTATTTATTGGATTTCTCATCCAACAGATAATTTTTGAGAAACAACACTTGTTTTATGATTCATACATTTACTCTTATACAAGATTTTGATTTATTGATTTTAGGTGAACAAGCTTTGTAAGTACCATTCAACAAATCTAGTGGTTGAAATTTTGATCACATATGGATCTTGAATACAACATGGGGGCTTCTGTTTTCTATTAAATGAGATTTGAAGTTTTGTATTATTTGGGAAAGGATCGACTAGGAGCATAAAATGAGATCCAACTTTTTTGTAACGTAAGACGTTACTTTCAGATAGTAATTACTTTCAAAAGTGACCAATAGTTTTGGAATATATTGAGGTAGTTTCATGATCGTTCATACAACACTGGACTCATGCTTCACATTTTCTAAAACTGTGGACACTATGAAAATATAGATCAAATCCACTGCTTGGATTATCATCTAATGGATTGATTTTGAGAAACAACAGAAAATTCTAGACTTTTATACTTATTATCAATCAAAGATTTCAATCCATTAATGATGAAAATCTTCGAATCACTTGATTTTCGATTAATAGACACTACTGATGGTGTTCAGATTCAATTGGTGAAGCTTGAGGATTCATTGTTATATGAATGATTACAATTTGTTTGATATATTACAAAATTAATTAATATCAATTTAAATCTAATGTCTATAACACAAATGAGAACTAGGTCTCATTTTATGCTTTCTTGATATGTATGAGGTAGGTATCATTTGTGGTCACGTGATTTAAATTGAAGTCACTCAACCTTAGTATCGAATGCTAGTTGATGTCTCCATTAAGCACTTGGCCTCCTCACTGAACCCTCCCTAAGATCGATAATTGCACTCATGCTTCCTGCTTCAATACCTGCTCTCTTGTTCCTTGTCTCCCTGGTCCATCTAGTCTGTCCCTCTCATCATTGGAAACTTTATCTCTCAAATCCATTGTTTTAAATTCAATGGTACTTTATGAACTAAAAGCATACAGGGATTGGATTCTTAAAGCTGAGGTTTAAAAATTAAAATGTAATTTGTGGATCTTGATTTATACCATCAGGTTTAGTTATATACAAAATTCAATTCATTTCAAGACTTGGACCATATCAAGCCACTTATATACGAATTCAAGGATTTTCAATGCATTAGAATAAAGCATGAGTTGGAGATAGTGGATTCTTAAATTACAACTATTGAAATTACTTGGTTTTTATCCATAATTACCTTAAATAATGTAAATTACATCTAATGTCTTAAACTTTTAATCCAACATTTGGATTTTGTAAAATTAAATTGAGCTTATTTTGACCTAACTGGTTGCATCTGTGACCCATTTTATATATGTAGACAAATTTTTAGATGAGTCCCATCCTCATTTAAGAAAAATAAGATCTGTGTTTGCAGTAAAATTGCTGTCTGTAACTAGTTTTAGTAAATACCGAAACCACAAACTGAAGATGACTAAAGTAATTTTTCCAGTAACATCTATTGAATAGATGAATCATAACACATTTTATTAAGAAAATGTAGAACAAAATGAAGAAAAGCTCATGCCATAGGGAATTGATTGCCAGTATCTTGTTATCAAATATGTCATTTTTAGTGTACTTGATAGCTTATTGGTTTTGTACACAATGAGATTGAATGGGAAAGCTTGATTAACATTTTATCATGAAATAATTTCTGAGTGCCTTATGTTGTAATATCAGTTCTACTATGGCACTAGAAAAGTGTGGTTGGCGTATTGATATCATCTCTTTTGGCAATAACAAAATGCAACTCTTTTCTTTGGTATATCTTTTTATTGTGAGCTGATCTTACATTAGGTGAGTCCCATTGAGAACGCATGATCTGACAAATCCAAAATTTAGATATTGATCTACAACATCTAAATATTAAAATCAAGTTGTTTCAAGATTTCTAGCTTGATGATCTTTCTTCATGAAAATTCAATGCTTTTATGTTGGTTGGAAAATCCAATGTGTAGATATCATGATGTATTATTCTAATAAAAAAATCTAAACCGTAGATCTTGATCTACATTGTCTCCGATGTCTATGGATTGATTTTCTTATATTTTCAAGACTTCTAGATTAATGATCTAACTTGTATGGATTTTAACAATTTTCTGTTAACTCAATAAGAAAAACACCTTGTTTGCTGAACGATAATGCTCTAAACTACTGCATTTGTAGAAAAACACTTTGTTTACCGAACTATAATGCTCTAAACTACTGAATTTGTGTCCCTATGTTACTTAATAACTATAATCCAGTAATGTGGTGCTTTGTTTAGTGGAAAATGGGCCTAATGTGCTCATCTTATGTTAGATGAGACCGAAGTCTCATTGGATCTTTGCCATATTTTTTCTTTGTTGTTAATGCTGTAAACGTGCATATGTTTTGTTCATAGGTATGCTTGTGCACAAATCCCATCTGGCTCGTAAAGACACGATTGCAGCTTCAGACTCCCCTTGTTCAGAGCAGACGGTATTCTGGTTTTACAGGTTGAATTCTATGTCTTATCTTTGATATGTATTGTTTGTACTTCCTGTAAATAATGCTTGATTAGAAACATATATTGCATTAATGATAACCATTTTGTCTTTCCATTTTATGGCAATAACACTTGCAAAGGAATATTTATCAACCTTGTGTAACTTAAGAACCAATTCCTGTGAATAACACTTGGTAAGATTGGGACTCTGTTGGTTTTGTACTCCTTTCTGTTTCATTCAGCTTGAAATCAATTTTTTTCTCCATCTCTCAAAAAAAGATTGGGACTCTGTCCTTTCTCATGCAGATAAAATGGGGGGAAGACCCTAGTCATTTGGAGACATCTGGGATTAAGGACTGCTTCATGGCCTGTGGTCTAGACGAGTTGGCTTAGGCAATCAGCAAAGGGAGATGCGCAAGGCCATAGGTGAAGTAGTGGGGGTGTGATCCACTACTCTTTTTCTAGGGCTTGAATCAGTCCATTGTAGGCAGTTGCTTATCGCTCAACCAGATAATGCACTAATGATTAATTGATCATAATCAATTCGTCTTTCCACTTTATAATAGTAATACTTGCAAAGGAATATTTGACTAGCTCGTGTAACTTAAGAACCAACACTATCTTGACCTTTGTGTAATTTTCCAAGCCTACAACTTAGAGTAAGTTTCATCTTATTAACTTGTTAGAATCTTGATGCAATATTTGCCTAACTTGAAATGAGAAAACTAGGAATATGTTGGAGACAAAATTGTGTATGAGAGATTGGCATTGGCTTGGCTTGGTCTTACTTTTTTGTAGTTTCCTGTTTAGGTTCCGTTCCTTTGTTTTTTTAAATTTTGTTCTAAGTTGTCACATTGATAAGCTTTTGTATGTTGTGCTTTCTGTTTTGGAGAATCTTTTCGTTTGGGCTGCTTACAAAATATTGGTTAATTATTCTTATTTTTTTGTATTGGATCAGATGCTTTGAAAACCATTGTCAAAGAGGAAGGAGTGAGTACCCTTTATAAAGGGATCGGGCCTGGACTTTTGCTTGTGAGTTTAAATGTTGTTCTCATATTTATCACTTTTCATAAGATAATGATCATCTGTAAATGGGAAAATTTTGATGATAATGACATTTACTATTTGCCAGGTATCCTTGTGTTGAAACTAGGTACAACAAGAATTTTAATGTTTGAATTATTACATGTTTAAGATAGTGAGATGTATGTGCCAATCTTGATGAATCTGCAGATAGAACAAGCCCTTCATGAATTTTACCAATTTCCTTCTGAACCTAAAGTTTAAGATTCATTCTTATTTACCTGACTATTTTTTTTTAAGATTTATCAGTTTATGCATTATTAAGTTGAAAATTTTCCTGTAACATTTTTCAGGTTTCTCATGGTGCGATTCAGTTCACTGTGTATGAAGAACTTCGAAAGTTTGTAGTGCACTTCAAGAGAAGAAAAGAACGGCAAAATCAAATTGATAGTGAAAACATATTGGTATTTTTTTGCACAACGCTTGGTATTTATTTTCACTGTTTTCTTAATGTAGTTTAAATTCTATCATATTTGTTGCATGGTTCTAAATATCGACATGTGTTAGTTTCTTAAAGTATGGAAAAGATATATAGGGGAATATTGGAAATACTGTATTTCAATCCCCAATGTCGGCTAAGTTGACTTGTGCCGACTGTGTTGGCTAATATGGTATTTTTTACACAGTCTTGCCGAGTTGACCCAACATGAGCTATATAGGCCTTATATGGGCAACTCCGTTATTCTAAGAAACAATCTCTTCTCACTTTCTCAGTCCACTTGAGTCCTTGCTTCATTCCTTGATGTCTCGATTGTATTCAGTCCTCCTAACTTATTGCTGGAAATAGGATATAAATCCTTATACCCATATAACCATATCTTGTTTCAGGACGAGGGTGTGCTTGCTCCCCATAGCCCCCTAGTTTGTTGACTGGGCAGTAAGATTCTTGTAGACTTTGCGAAGTGACAACATTTAGGTTGGTCCTCAATCAAATTCCACATCTCTAACACTTGAGTCTTCTCTCATTTCTAGTTTCTCTTCTTATTAATGTTGTGAGAACTCTTTATTTTAAACATATACTAAACATTTTTAAGTATGATTTATATATTCATTAAGTATTTTAGATAATATTTATATTTCAGGACATTTGTATTAAGCTTATGTAACATATTTTAATGTGATATATCTTTAGAAATTAGATTTAAGTAACTTTAGATGTAGATTATTGTTTACTTTAACTTATTCTAGAGTTTCAAACAGAAATTTGTAGTTTTTTTTACCGTTGTTGTGGACTTATCTAAAGTTACTGTATTTTACCGACATTTTTACTGATGTTCGACATGTTTCCTATTCGGTCAATAAATTCTGATTGTAAACAATGTTTTCCGATGTTGAGTGATGCCTGTGACAGACAACAACAGTAATTCCAAGAGCAATGTTTATGACAAACAACTTCAGTAATTCCAACATCTGCTGTAATGATTTCTGGTTGCCACAGTTGTGAACAGAGTTTTCTAGCAATGAATGGTAGCTTTCAGCAATAAAATAGTGATTTCTAGCTGAGGATGTGTTTTCTAGTGTTGAGAGAGATTCTCTTTAGTCTAGTTGTTGACCTCTTCCTTATCTGCAAGATTCTACTAGTCCTTGTGTGGCTTAATTCTGTTTAGCCTTAACGACGTACTACTACTTGTGTAGATCTGTACATTATAGATTGGATGTATGCTTGTCTATGATGCCTAGACACAAATATGAATACAATCCTCAATCATAGTGTTAAATGTCGATTTCGTGTCTGTAAAAGTAAGAAACACGTTAGACATCGGTGTAAATATCGTTGGAAATATGGTAAATTCACGGAAGTCTACGAAAATAATTAAAAAACTTAGAATTTTGATTTGAAATTCTAAGATAAGCTAAAGTAAGTAATAATCAACATCTAATATTTTGTAAACACACTCTCTAAACATGTATCCATAGTTCCAAAAATCGACACATGTCGATGAAATTTTGTCGACACGTGTTGGTCTTGCAAATCAAGGAAAAGACATATAGGTGTAAATCGAGAAGATTTGTGTTTTAGTGGAAACATCGGCACCGAGTCGTGTGAGTTGAGCGAATCGATCAACACGTTGAATTTTCAACACATGGAAATCACGTGTCTGACACGGTTGCTTTTAATATTGACGCGTTGAATTTTTCCTACTGATATCTTCATTCTTTGTTGTTAAAGGTTTTATAAGGGCCGACACGTACAAAGTGCCGATATTTTTGTATTTTACATAGATTTAACCTAATAATACATAGTTCATAGGTTTTTTCATGTTTCTTTCTTGTGTTTTGATGTTTATAACTTGATGTTACATAAATCTAGCTTAATAATATATATATCTAACCTAATAAAACATAGATCTAAACTAATAATTCTAACAAATCTATAAAATTAGTAAAATCAATATATTCATATAACTGTATACCGTTTTGGGACAGGGGTGTTGCCCTCGCCACCCCTTTGGTGGGGTGTGCCTGCTCCTTTGAGACTCTCGTAGGCTCTTGAAGTAGTATCATCTAAATCTCCAACACTCAAGTATTATCTTAATTCTACTTTCTCTCCATATTAAATGTTGTGAAAACTATTCATTTTAAGTATATTTAAATAATTTTAAGTATGATTTATATATTTATTAAGTATTTTTAGGTACTATTTATGCTTCATTATATTTGTATTAATTTATGTAGTGTATTTTAATGTAATACATGTGTAGAAAAATTGATCTAAGTTGTCTTAAATGTAGATTATTGCTTACTTTAGCTTATTTTAAAGTTTCAAATCAAAATTCAAAGTTTTTTGACTATTTTCTTGAACTTTTGTAAATTTATCGCATTTCTACCAATATTTTCTATTCAACCTGTTTTTCGACGGACGGAAGTGTGACATGAAATCGATGTTTAATACTATACATGTATCACATAAGTATATGTTTAAAATGAATAGTTCTCACATCATTTAATACGAAGAGAAAGTAGAGTTGAGAGAATATTTAAGTACTGGAGATGTAGAGTTTGACACTTTAGAAAGTTAAAGTAATAATTTAAAACTCTAAGATAAGTTAAAGTAATCAACAATCTACATCTAAGGTTATTTTGATTCACTTTTTAAACATGTATTATATTAGTATATATTTAAAATAAATAGTTCTCACAACATCTAATATGTAGAGAAAGTAGAGTTTAGAGAATACTAAGTGTTGGAGATGTAAAGTCTGATTGAGGATCATCTCAGATGTTGTCACTTCATAGAGTCTCGAAACTATATATATATTGATTTTACTAATTTATAGAGTTTATGACATTATCAAGGTTTTCAAGGAGAGAAGGCTC
This sequence comes from Posidonia australis, assembly GCA_024699735.1. NCBI lineage: Eukaryota > Viridiplantae > Streptophyta > Magnoliopsida > Alismatales > Posidoniaceae > Posidonia > Posidonia australis. The sequence goes on along the minus strand of JAMKQA010039725.1, from coordinate 17,459 downwards.
TTCATGTTGGAATGGAAAGAAGCAAATGAAAATGAAAGGAACTTTGGTGCTTGTCGGTAATTTTAATGGGTGTGTCGATTGACATTGTTCGAATTTAGTGTAAAAGATACATCGAGTTGACTGACACTTGAAATTTGGTACACGAGTTGATGTTTGACTTGACATATGTTATTTCCTGATTTACACTTGTAAATCATGTCAGTTAACTCAAAATTTGACACATGTCGGTGAAATATTGCTAACACATGTCGATGTTTAATTCTATAGTGTCAATATAGTTACATGTATGGATCTTTTTTTCCCATTTCTACGGTATGGCCTCTGTGATAGTCTCGGGTGTGTGTGGCTCCAAGGAAAAGGAAGAGGTGGCAACCTTATGCCTTGACTGCTAAGGAGAGGACTAAGCCTCACCATTCTCTTGTGAAGTCTCTAAGGCCGCACTTGTCGTCTCTTAATAGTGGAGAGTTAGAAGCTTCATTACGGTGCTTGCAGCAAGAGTGGACGACAAGTAGGTTTCAGTGTTTAACTTTTTCCCTTGCAGGTTTTTGTTCTTTATATGCTTGTATTCTGCTTTTGAGTATTATTGAATGAAATAAAAATGCTTCTTTGGTTAGGGCGAATGGAGTGTTGAATCGAGCTTTGAGGTAGGGCAACTGAACACGGTACCTATGTGGGTTCATTTCTTTGACTCCTCCTCCAGTTTTGGTCAGGGCGAATGCTCAACAAAATTGGAAGTTATCTGGGACAATCATTGATGATGAACTGCGACACCATGGATGTTGCCTATTTGTATTACGCTTGGATCTGCGTGGAAGTAGGATTGGATTTTCAATTTCCAACAAGCATTCTATGTTCAACAAAACTACTGGGAAGGTGGAGCACATAAAAGTGGAGTATGAATGGAGGTCAGGGCCCTATCGCTATTGCCACACCTTTGCCTATGACAACAAGGGTTGCAACCACAGATCGAGCGCACAAAGCAGTGTTCAAGAGGGAGCGGGTACTGAGGTGCAAAAGAGCGTAGCATCAACCTCTACCGAGACCCATCGTCAGCTCTCTTTCTTTGTTTTTGAGGACACACTTTTCTACCATTGATGTAAAGACCATTGTGTGAGGTCTTCTGCTTGTTTATCAGTTCCTACTTTATCGGTCTTGCTCTTGGTCTAGTTTACCCTTTTTGGTGGTGTTTTTATTTGTGATAATGGCCTTTATGTCTTCTACTGGTGTAATATCTTGGGTTGTTCCAGGGATCACGTATTTTAATGATGATAATGAATACCAGTGATGGTGCTCTGGGATTTGATTTTCTTGTGATATGGGAATGCGTGCTTGTGTTAGAGTGTTGTTTGTGAATCATTTGTTTGATTTTAACTCTTGCTTTCTCTCTGGTCCCTTGAAGTAAGGGGCAAATGCATTTTGCCGGCGAATCCAACAGGTGTATCAAGCAAGCAAGTTTAATAGGCATGTTTTGGAGGCGTGAATGACTAGCAAGTCTAGGTAGCACGTATTGTCGGTGCACAACCTAATTAGTGGTATTTTAGAAAAATAGTGAACGCTGCTTGACCCTTTGCATCCATCTTCTTCACCGATTCTTTCACTTGCCAGTGGTTGACCTACTGAGCCAGCCTCGCGTAGGACACTGTGAGGTGCTTAAAAGCATCCGTTGCCTCCTTACGTGAGGAGTAGAGAGTATTGAGACGGGAAATGAGAGAGAGAAAGTGAGAGAGGGGGGGGGTAGAGAAACTGTGAGTGGAAGGAGGAAGAAGGAAGTCTACTGCTGGTGAGCCAGCACTGTCGTTGAAAGTCGAGGGTGGTGGCCGAGTCATCGGTGAGGCGTAGACGTTTGTGAGGCTCATTGGAGATCGTAGGAAGGTCGTCGAAAAAGTGAAGCATGAGTGAACTCCTCCCTGTACATGTTCCCTCCCCTCTTTTAAGTTCCTAGAATCATGCCTAGGGTTGATTTTGATGTGTAGATTATCATGGAAGTATGAAAAATGAGATTGGCATGCCTATGATGGGATTTTGGGATTTTTACAGTGATTTGAATGTGTATATTCATGCTTTGAATGTGTGGGATGCATGTTTGCAAGTTCCAATGGCTTTTGCAAAGATTTCAGGGTTTTTAGTAAATGGGTTCTACAATTTTGTTTCTTTGGTTTTTTCTGTACAAGGGTTAGGCGAGAATTAGTGGTAGATTCTCCTAGTGGGATTTAGTGGCGGGTTGAATAGACAAACTGAGCCAGCGGATCCTGGTGGCATGTTTGACCGACGCGTATGGCCGACAAATCTGGCATTTTCAGTGACTCAGACCCTATTTTCAGTAACTTTGTTTTAATTAAATAATGAATAATCCTGTTGATGCATATGGACCAATAAATGATTAAATGCATGAGAAAATGATTATTAAGAACCATGATTGTGTAAATGATAATGGAATAAAAGTATGGTGATAATGATTTCCTATAGATGAGTAAGAAATGCTTGAAATGTGGTTATGAGACCATAAATGATTAAATAAGGAGAAAATGAGTTTTGATAAATGATAAAGCCTAATAAAGAGATTTTTGAGAATAAAGTTTTTAAAGAGGCTTTTAAAGTAGTGCATCAGTTTTAAAAGATTGTCAAGTTTTGTAGGAATCATAGAAAGGCTATTTGGCCGTACCGACAAGGAATAGTGAGACCTTTGAGTAGTAAAGGATGAACTTTAGGCTATGGTTACAAGTTGGTCCGAGAAGTGAGCCTTGTGACAGTGTGTTGTTCTAATACTGTAGGGCTCGAAAAATGATAAACCCGGACTTTCCTCGGTGTAGGTGTTGGTCAGGTCTAGGGTAGGAGTCCCTAGGTAATTGGGTACTCAAAGGTGTCGTAAGGACACACTTCGTGTTTGTATCAGTATGGTACCTTAGTTTGAGACTGTAGCTGGGGCAGTTGAACTCCTGCGAGGGGTGGTTCACCACGGTAATATAGTGTGAACGGGAATGGAGCCTTGCCAATTGCTTGTGGTTAGGTCGGTTATCTATGGTTAGGGTAATACAATCCATTTTGTTGAGATAGTGGGTGTGTGGTTTATGCTACAGTCAAGATGTGTTTTGGCTTATGGTTTTGAGCTCGATTTTAGTTGAGTTAAAACTTTAGTTTTGAGTTAGTTTTCAATCGTGGTTTTGTTGTGACTTGAGATATGAATTAAATCGTGTTTTGGTTGGATTCTAGTTGAGTAATTTGTCTATTGAGAATGCATTAAATAATTGCAAAGTTGTATGGAATTTCAAATAAGAAAATAAAGTGTTTTAAAAAGGGTAAATTTTGTAAATGGTTTTTTGAAGATTGTCAGTGTTCGACTTTTTAGTTTGTACCTCTTATAGTTTTAGGGGTTTTTCCACCAATTTTGGTTTTAGGATGCATACTGGGTGACATTGACGTAACTCATGTGTGTTTTATTTGAATTTTTGTTTTAAATACATAGTTGAAGGTGCAGTCTTGCTCTTCTGTGTTTCTTAGAGTCACTTAGTTGTACACAGATCTAGGTAGGAAAATTTTAATTATTTTCAGAATTAATTATTTAATTAGGTAGCTTTTGTATTGTTGTGTTATGTCAGGGCATTACAACTGGTTCCTATATTGGATGGACTTAGTAGCACATCCATCAAGTTGGAATGGTAACAATTATTTATTATGGTCTAAATTTTTTCAAGTGTTTCTTGGTGCTCATTGGAAGACTTGCTACATTAATCATGATCCTCCAGATGTGAAGGATCCCTATATAATGATTGGTTTGCAAATGTTTGTGGAGTTATTTCTTGGTTAGCAAATAATATGGAAGGGTAGATTGCCTATGGTGTCCTCATGCTCACTCCGATTAAGAAGATATGGGACACTTTAAAGACAACTTATGGACATAAAAAGAATATATCTTCTTGTAGGGATTTATGAGCAGTTATTTATTTTACAACAAGGAAATCAGTTAGTTTAAGAATTGTACACCTCTTTTCGGATGTTATTGGATGAGTTGGAGGCATATCAATCATTAGTTGCTGATATTACTACGATGAGGGAATATCGTGAGAAATTAGTTGTGGTCAAGTTTCTCTTTGTATTAAAACTCAAGCTTGCCTCCTAGATTCATGGACACATTCTTAGTAATGATATTGTTCCTTCACTGTCTACAGTATTTTCTTGTGTCTTACGGATTTCCATCGACACTATCACTGTTCACATTGATTCCTCCACCCTAGTTAGTTCTTCACGTGGTCGTGGTCGTGGCCATAATTGTGGATTGGTGGTAGAACTAGAAAGTATACTTGTTGTGGCCAGACCAATCATATTGTTGAGAAATGCTGGGAGAAGTTTGAGATACTTGCTTGTGCTTAAAATGCTATTGACCAGAGGATGTGAACACTATTGAAGCAATCATTATTTCACCATCAAAGTATGTTTGGTTCCTTCGGTTCAAACTAGTTAGCCTTTTGCTACAGTTTCTCGTGCCACCACAACAAGTATTTGTGTGTGACTAGCCTCTAAGGACAATTTTCGGATCATAGATTCAAGAGTTACAAATCATATGTTAGGTACTCGTGATCTTTTCGCTTTTCTCAGTTACTGTCTCCATTGTAAATGGTGGTCAATGTCTTGTTAGTGGTGAAGGAGTTGTTCAAGTCTCATCCCAATTACTTCTTGAAAATGTCCTTTGTGTCTTAGATTTTCCAGTTAATTTGTTTTCTATTAGTGCTATAATCAAATCTTTACACTGCAAAGTAGCTTTCTTTCCTTATCATTGTGTCTTTTAAGATATGCAGACGGGAAAAAGGATTGGTTTAGGCCGTGAAGCTGGTCATGGCCTCTACTTGCTGGTTCATGATAATATTTTTACAGGTCTTTAGTGTTCTATTTCAAAGCATAAGTTGTCACTAATATGGCACTATTGTCTAGGTCATACCTGTTTCAATAAACTTTAGCAAGTGTGAGTCCTTCAGCTAAGGTGCTTTTTATCGTTGTCACTCTAGTTTTGTTAGTAATAGTCCATTTGACCTCATTCATTCTTATATTTGGGGCCAGCTCGTGTGTCTTCTATTTTTGGTTTTCGTTATTACATTGTATTTATTGATGATCTCTCTTGACTTCATAGGTGTACTTGCTTAAAGATAGGGCACATGTGTCATATGTAATTAAGAAATTTATCAAAGAAATAAAAATCTAGTTTTCTACTTATACTTGCTTATTTCGTACGGATTTAGTTTAAGATTGTTGAGTTTTGTGCATCTTTAGGTATCTTATACCAAACCTCTTACCCATATGTCTCTCAACAGAATAGGGTTTTTGAATGTAAATATTGTCATATGCTTAATGTTACTTGCACTCTTATGATTTAGATTAATGTCCCAAAATCCAATGCTATCCTCGTTGTGTTATATCTTATAAATAGGATGCCTTCTACTATTCTTTTTGGAGACATTCCTTTTCGCCGTTTGCACCTTAATGATACAATTTTTCATCTTCCTCTATGATGTAGAATCTCATGCTTGGACATGACAAACTCTCACCCCAATCAAGTGTGTTTTTCTTAGGTATTCTCAGACTTAGAAAGGCTACAAATATTATAGTATTTCTCTTGGAAGATATTTGATGTCTCCTTTTCTAACTTCAATTCCTTTTTTAAGCAGTCTCTACCTAGTGCTTGTGCCTGTTCCTTTCTCTCCTATCAACCTCGAGTTGGGTGATACCACAGCTCCTGTTGTTTCTCGTCTCTCGCCCTATGTAGGTATATATTCATCACCATTGGGGAGGTCCATCAGCTTCATCACAGTTGATACTACTTCAATGTCTGCAGATCAATCTTTCATTGATCTTGACATTTCATTGCATTATACCGGAGTAAGTAGTCTGTTACTACCTATTTTATTTCACACTTTATTTCTTATGACCATTTTCACTATCATTTTTGCTAGTTTGCTTTGTACGTTTCCTTTGAATCTCTTCTCAGGAACTATTTAGAGGCTCTACAAATCCTGTACTGGAAAAATGCTACGGATGTGGAAGTTCGAGCCTTATAGTTCTGAGACACTTGGACACTAGTTTCTCGTTTTGATGACTCTACACTCGTTGGTTGCAAATGAGTATTTACTATCAAGTATCAACTAGATGGATCTATTAACAGATACAAAGCAAGATTGATAGCTAAAGGGTTCACAAAGACATTTAGTGTTGACAATGTAAATGCCTTTTCTCCTGTTGCTTGTTTTAATTTTATCAGAGTTCTCTTATCTTTTTCTATCAACCATGTCTGGGAACTTCATTAATTCGATGTTAAAAATGCCTTCTCTATGGAGACATAGAGGAACAGGTCTTGATGGAGTAGTTTCTTGGATATGCTGCTCAGGAGAAGATGGTCTGAAAACTTCGAAAAGCAATTTATAACCTCAAACAGAGTTCTAGAGTTTGATTTGAAAAGTTTAATTAGATAGTCATGGGAGTTGATTTTCACTTGTGTGCAGTAGATCCCTCTGTTTTAATCAGAAGGAGCCGTAGTGGTAGTGTCATTTTTGCGATTTATGTTAATGACATCTCTTTGATTGGTAGTGATACTCATGGCATTGTAGAAACCAAAGAGTACTAGAGTAGTTACTTTGCTACCAAAGCTATAGACAAACTAAGGTACTTTTTTTGAATTGAGTTTGCCTATATAATAGGGAAAATGGTGTTGTCATAGTAGAAGTATGTCATTGACCTACTTCAAGAGATAGGTGTGTTGGGATGCAAGCCAGAGGCTATACCTATAGGTCCTAATCTAGAGTTTTGGAATGACATTTCTGAGCTTATGAAGGTTGTAGGAAGATTTCAAAGGATGATTGGTAAGTTGATTTATCTAATAGTTATTCACTTAGATATATCTCTTGCAGTTGGTCTCTTGAGTTAGTTTATGCTTGAGCTAAGAATAGTTCACTAGAATGGAGCAATGAGAGTTCTTGCTTTTATTAAAGGGACCCCAGGGAAAGGCTTGATGTATTAAAAGCACAAACATCTGATTATTGAGGCATACTTAGATTTCTGTTATGTAGGTGACAAAGGGGATTCATTTCTTACTATTGTACTTATGTTGAAGGTAATCTTGTTACATGGAGAAGTAAGAAGTAGAATGTAGTTTTCAGATCTAATGCTGAGGTTGAATATAGATCTATAGCTTAGACAGATTGTAAGTTAGTTTGGTTGAGATCTCTTTTGATAGAGATGAGTTACACAATACAGGTACCTATGCCGATACATTGTGATAATCAAGTCGCTACCTTCATTGCAAATAATCTAAATTTCCATGAATGTATCAAGTATATTGAAATAGATTGCCATTATGTGAGAGATACTGTTATGAGGGAGATTATCTCTGCTCCTTTTACTCCTTCGTTTGAGTTGTTAGCTGATATTTTTACTAAAGTGGAACCATTGTTTTTGAATATTTATGTAACAAACTGGATATGTTAGATATATATACTTTAACTTGACAAGGAGTGTTAAAGTTAGTGATTGCCTAGTTACGGGTAATTGAGTATTTGTTTATCTTACCCGTTTAATTGTCTTAAAATACATATGTAATCCCTTATTCTTGAGCGAATGCAACAATAAACCTTCTTCCATTAAGAGATACCATTACTGAAGTCATACTTCAAGAAATGTATTGGCGGTGCTTTTTGTAGTGTTCTTAATGTTCTAAAAATTTAAGTGGCTAAATCACATAGATGCTTATTGACATGAGAATGCATTGATGCCGATACACTCTGGCACTTCCATTCAAATGGCATTAAATATTAACACACGTGAATTTTTGAGTTGCTGAATGATACCGTACTCACTAGTCATACATTAATATTCTCTCTTCAGATTGCTAGCTGATCCTATAATGTTGGAGTAATTTCTGTACTGGCCAATCTACTACAAGCGTGGGGCTCCTTGTCTAATTTTTATTGCATACAGATGTCAATATTCCCTGAAGTTTGTAAATAGTTGACTAGTATATGCTAATGACTAACATCATTTATGGATCAGCCACTATATTTAGTCTTGAAAGATTCTAATACCTTTTTTTTTGTGTTACTCCACTTGGAATGACTTCCTGATATTCAACCAGGACATCATTCCTTTTTCTTAATGTCCTTGTGTTCTTGTGAGGTGGCTTCATAAGTACTCCTAACATCATCTCGTTAGTATGTGTGCATATAATTAGTTTCCACTCTATCATTAACTCTGTTTACAGAATGTATATGGCATTTAATGTCTTCTCCGTGTTGGTTCAGAATTCATTTGATTATGCTACACTTGGGGCGTCTTCTAAAGTTGCTGCCATTTTGTTGACGTATCCTTATCAGGTGATTCTGTAATTTAATGCCATTTTGTACACAGCAGCAGCCTTTTTCCATGTGCTACGTCATACAGGCTCTGTATTTCTTGCTAGACCAATCTAATCATAATGAACTGATCCAGTAACTCAGTGGTCTGGGTCTTGTCTCATTGGGGATTGCAAGGATAAAATAATTAAAATTCAATATGTGGGTTGAGCCCAACATGATCGTCACATAAAGGAGTCATTAAACTTTGCATCTTAAGGTAATTTTAGATGGCTAGTTGCTACCTTATTCACTCATATCTGATGAGGACATGGGTTCTTATTTCAGGTCATTCGAGCAAGATTACAGGTATGGGCTCTCACCTTTCTTGTAAGATGCTTTGCCATGGATCATGAAATTTAATTACTTCAAAAATGTTTTCCTCATTTTATTTTAGATTAGCTGTTGTTGCTACCCCTTTTTCACCCCTTCTAAAATTGTTTTTGCGATAGTCATTATGACACGAGTCATATTTTTTTCCTGCAGCAAAGGCCTAGTACCAATGGAATCCCAAAATATAAAGATAGTTGGAATGTGGTGAAGGAAGCTGCTAGGTAAGCTGCTCCGCTTACAAAAATGTTAAATGCTTGGATTTTTTTTTGTGTTACTAAACTTTTAAATTCTTCTTCAAAAGAACCTAATTTGGGATAGACCCATAGTTATTAAGGCACCCACTTAGGCACCATGGTGTTATCACTAAGTTGGGTCATTTCAATTCCATTTGTTCTTTTTTTGTGTTTTTGAGTATTGATTAAGTTTAAGACATTGTTATTCTCTTCTATTTTGGTTTTGGACCTATTGATTTTTTTATTGTCTTTTATTTAGATGTGAGTGTGTGTTTTATATTGATGGTTTGATATTAACCTTTGCATTTATGGTGTTAATCTCATATTCTCATCATATTTTTTTGTTATCTTGCCTTTTTTTAATATATTCCAATGTTATTTATGATTAATTGAGTTCAAAATAGATATATCAATGCATTTTTTATTTATATTATATAATGTCAAGAGTGAAAAAGTCTAAAAAAATATTTTTTATTTATTATTGTGTTGAGAAAAGGGTGATTACATAGGGTTTGGAGGGAGATTACGTCTATATAGTGGGTTATAAGAGAATATGATCCATATAACACACAAAATTCATTAACCTACCAACTCACTAAATATAACACTAATACTTTCCTTCAAGTTGGAGTAAATATATTTAATATGCTCAACTTGTTACACAATGCATCAAAGATCCCAATGCTAAGTTGCTTTGTAATGATATCCATTAATTACTCGGAAGACTAAGTATAAGGAGTACGAATATGACCACATAGCAACATATCTCTGATGTAATGACAATCTATTTTTATATATTTTGTTCTTTGCTAAAAGGTAGGATTGTTAATAATAAATATCATTGTCTGATTGTCATAATGCATGGTCATGGAAAGATCAATATAAACACCAAGCTTTGCCAGTAAAGAACACAGTTACATCATCTTGCAACCTTTTTGGGCCAAAGTTTTGTATTTTACTTCTGCATTAGATCGTGAAACGATATTTTACTCTTTGCTTCTCCAAGTGACTAAGTTATTACTTTCATAGGTGTAATAACTTGATGTAGATTTCCTATCTTCTTGATCACCTACATAGTCAGAATATGAATAGACTTCAATCTGCAAGTGTCCATGTGTTTTTTAAATCAAACCTTTCTCAGGTATGGCTTTGATGTAGGCAAGTACATGTAGAGTCCCTTACCAATGCACCTGTCTAGGTTTATACATAAAACTGATTTAGAAGCCCTACTACAAATGAAATATCAAGGTGAGTGACGGTCAAATAGATCAATTAGCCTATTAAATGTCTGTGCCTATCAGTTTCCTTCAATAGCATAAATGACTTATCCTAAAAGGAGATATTCTGCTATATAAGCGTACTTTCTGGTTTATATTCCAAAAGTTTTATCTCATGTAGTAAATCTAGAGTATATTTCCTTTGAAATAGAGTCATCTTGTCTTTGTTGTATGTAAAATCAATCCTAAGAAAATACTTTAGCTTGCTTATATCCTTGGTGATAAAAAATGTTGACAGATATTCCTTCATCTCTGCAATCCCTCTAGTATCACTACTTGTCAAGAGGATATCATCTTCATATATTGCCAAGAATACATGACCAGTTGCACATGATTTGATGAATACTGAATGATCAACGACACATTGTCTAAAGTCATTGCTTAATACAACTTTGTTAAACTTCTAAAACCGTACTTTTGAGCTTTATTTCAGTTCATATATTGCCTTTCCAAGTAGACAAATGTAGTTCTCCTCCTAAGTAACAAACCCAGGAGGTTACTTTATGTAAACTTATTTAGATAGATCTCCATACAGAAAGGTATTCTTTACATCCAACTGATATAAAGATCAGGACTCATTGATAGCAATCAATAAGAAAATCTGAATGGAATTGAGATGTGTCACAGGAAAAAATGTCTTTACATAGTCAACACCATAAGTCTGTGTAAAGTCCTGTGCCATTGAATGGACTTCGTACTGCTCAATGGAACCATCTGCCTTGTGTTTCATTGTGAACACCCACCTACAGTCAATTACCCTCTTTTCTTCAATACGAGTCACAAGTTTTCATGTACCTCGAAATACCAATGCTTACATTTTTTTTCATCCATAGTAGATTTCCAACGAGGAAGATGAGCTTGTTGGTACTGTTTTGGAGTAGACTTTGTAGAAATAAACAAGACAAGGTAGCGGAAAGAGGGATGAAGTCTATCATAAGTAACAGAGGTAGATATAAGATGAGTTGTAGTGGAACGACTATTTTTGTGTAAGGCTATAGGAAGGTCGGAGTGAATAGAATCTATAGACGTCGAACTTGGAGTAGTTTTAGTGGAAGGAAGCATGGGTGGTTGTTGATGATGATGATACACTTGTAAGGGTTTTGATGCTTATTGCTCAACTTGCACCGACTTATCATTTTGTATGGGACTAACAAGAACTGATGGAGGAAGAGAAATAGAGTCAACAACCTCAGAAGGATTTGGATTCAAGAAAGGTAACATTAGCGGAAATAATATATCGACGCGTGGATGGGTGAAAATACTGATATTCTTTTTGAGTTCTGGAGTATCCAACAAAGATACATTTTAAAGTCCTAGGTGTGAGTTTATCAAGGTGAGGTGTGTGATTTTGGATAAAGGTAATACAACCAAACACCTTAGGTGGAAGAGCAAATAGCTCCTGATTAGGGTACAATCTTCTAAGTGGAATCTCCCCCTAACAGGAGTAGAAGGTACACAATTAATAAAGTACATAGTGTTGGATACTAAGGTTTCTCTAGAGGCGGGTGAATAGAGAATCTCCGATTTTTGATAAATTTTAACTTTTGATAAGCAAATTTATGAAGATAATAAAAATCAATCACATAAACATTCAACCATAAGTACTCAGAGAATTATAGTGGTTCAGCCAACTCTGGTCTCGTCCACTTCTCAAGTTTCCTACTTAAGACTTACCCCTTTTTATTCAATAATAATAATTTTACAAGCAACAAATTTACCTTGTTTGTTGCCTCGAACCGCAATTCCCTTTTCCTAATTGGAGAATAACTTAAAGCAATTTGATTATGAGAGTAACCTTTACACAACTTGTGATCTCCCAATGCTTGTCAAGCTTATAGGAATGGGAATGGAAGCTCAAATGATAGGGAGCGAAGCATGAATGGGATTTTTAGCTCAATTACTTGATGCATTAGAAGTATGATAGCTCAGTATCTTAGGTGTCTTTCTGAGGTACATATGGATCTTGATTTTTAGTAATGAGTTTACCTTTAAGTGTGACTAACGACTAGTAAATCTTTTGTTTATTGACAGTAGATTCGGTATACCAAAATTCAATCGGTCGACCGAATTCTGTAACGGTCGTGTTAATTCGGTATTCGAAATATTGCGGTGTGCCGATTTTGCTTTCAGCTCCCGTTATTCCTTGAAATTCGGTGTACCGTCTGATGTTCCGTTTTCTCCTGATTCGGTATTCCGAAAATATTCGGTATGCCGTTTTTGCTTTCAGCATCCTTTGTTCTTTGAAATTCGATGTGCTGTCTGATGTTCTGTTTTCTCCTGATTCGATATTTCAAAAATGTTAGTATCTTGTTTACATCTTATGAATACAAATATATGATTTTGCAAGGCAACCCCTTTGCTTTCTTCACACAGTCTTTTATAGCCACCTGTGCTTAAAAACAACTATATTGTTATCATCAAAATTAATGTAAGATTTTTCAACAATCTCCCTTTTTTTGATTATGACAAAACAAAAACTCCCCCTATCAATAAGCATGTATTTATGAATGATGTATATGAATTCAAGAAGAAATTTTAAGTATGTCATGTATCATTTATTTTTATAGCTGTATGAAATCAATCATATAATTTAACAGATATGCATTTAGATATCTTTTTAGAGGATTATTTAAAAAGATATTAAAAGATAAGACAATCATATACTTTTTACGTCTAAATATGTTCTCCTTTTTATCATAATCAAAAGGAAGTTTGTCCTTAAAATATAACCAACCAATGTGAGAAATGAAACATTAAGTTAGAAAATACTAATGTGATAAAGTTGAATATCTTTGGGATAGAGTACTAAATGTATCAAGGGTGATACAAACACTCGCACAAGCACTCAAGACTTAGGAGGCGAGTCCCTATGAAGATAGTTTTGCATATCGACATGATACTCTTCAAGTTGCTCCTGGTAAGTTTCTAACTTTGTGTGAGTGATTTTGGTTGATTCCTTAAGTCGAGTGAGAATGAGATCTATTTTTGCTTGGTTTTCTTCATACTGCTGCTGCTGTTGTCGAAGCTTAATGTCATTGATTTGTTGTTGGAGCATGTCAATCTTCTTGGTAATGGAGTCATCGTCGTCTTCTGCAGAGCTTTCAGAGTCATTTTCAATGTGAGGAGCAGTAGAGGTGGATGGAAGAATACTTTTTGGAGCCCTGTACCTATCAATTGCTTGTTCCATTTTGTTTATGGTTGACATTCCTAAGGGTTTTGACTTGACAACAATTCTAGATTTATTGTCAAAAGGAACATCAAAGTATTCAAATAGATAGATAAGGAGAGAGCCAAAGAATAACTTGGTCTTGACATGGGTCATGTAATGAAAGATAACTCGAGCCCAATTGACTTGGATTTTCTTAGTGATAACATAAACGGCTTTACATGTGAGTTCACTAAGTTCATCAAAATGACTTTTCTTTTGAACAATATTGGCCGCAATAATGTAGGCAATTAGGCGAGATTGTTTGGTTAGTTGATTTATCTTATTAGGTTTAAAAGTGCTCCTAGTGTTTTGGGAAAGAGCCTTATTGATATCCAAATAAGACCAATTAAGATCATAGATGGATAAGGTGATATCCACCCTAAACGAGGGAATTTTGAGTAATTGACCAATAAGGATATCATCAAAGGTGATATCGATGCTAACTAAGTAGGATTGAATTAAATCATGGGAAATAGTCATATTGGCATAAAACTTGGATATTAGTTGTGGATAATAAAATGTATTACCTATGGATCCTAAGAATGGAACAAGCATTTGAAAAGAGAACAATGCTTTAATAGCTCCAAGTTCTGGAAAGATTACCCTTCTTCCGGTCAAAACTTCTCGATTTGCAAAACGTTCTTGATGTGCACGTTGAGCTTCTTCATTTGTAAAACGAAAAGAATGCTCACCTGTTGGTGGAGGAGATTCGGGAGACTCGGCGTGCTTGCGTTTTGGATGGCTCGCGAGTTGCTTCTTGGGGGCCATGGTGTTTGAGCAACGGATTTGATGTGGAGAGTTGGTGGAAAACGAAAAGGAGACTTGATCAGACAATAGTGTATGTCAGAGGTGGCGTGGGATGGTCGTCGGAGAGGAGAAATGAGAGATATGAGAGGAAACGGAAAAGAAAAAGTAGGGTTTTAAGGTTTTAGACGTGGCATTCGGTATACCGAAATATAATTGGTATGCTGAAATAAGGTGTTGAGTGCGATCGGTACAGGGGATTCGGTAGACTGCTCATAAACGGTATACCGAAAAGAGTGGGTTTTTGAAATTCTGATAGAGAATCGATAGACCGAACTTTTTCGGTGTACCGAAACAGTAAGTTTTGGTCGACCGAGACATAATCGGAAGATCACTAAAATATACTTTAGTGTTTTTCGACATACCGATGTAAATCGGAAGACCGATCCAGAGATTTTCGGTATACCGAACTTTTTCGGAAGACCGATCAGAGATTTTCGGTATACCTAACTTTTTCAGTGTACCGAACCTATGATTTTTATATTAAATCAGATAATCGACAAATGCCTAAGTCTCTCCTAATTTTAATAAATTGTTGTTCATCAAGAGGTTTAGTGAAAATATCCGGAACTTGTTGCTTAGTTGGAACAAATTTTAATTTTATATTATTTTTAAACACATTATCATTTAAGAAATGATGTCGTACTTCAATATGTTTGGTTCTTGAGTGATGTACAGAATTTTTAGATAGGTTAATTGCACTAGTGTTGTCACAAAGAATTGGTGTAGTTGATAAAGTTATATTGAAGTCTTTTAGAATTTGTTTCATCCATAAAATTTGGGGACAGCAACAGTCGGCTGCAATATATTCCACTTCCGTTGTTGAAAGTGTAACACTATTTTGCTTTTTACTAAATCATGAAACTAGTGAGTGTCCTAGAAATTGACAAGTTCCGTTAGTACTTTTTCTATCGGTTCTACATCCAACATAATCAGCATCACTATACCCAATCAGATTTAAGCTTGTGTTTCTAGGATAATATAATCCAAAGTTGATTGATCTTTGAAGATATCGAAAAATTCTTTTAACAGCTTTCAAGTGAGACTTCATAGGTGATGCTTGAAATCTTACACACAAGTATACACTAAACATTATATCCGGTTTACGAGCAGTTAAATACAAGAGAGATCCAATCATTCTTCTATATGATTTTTGATCCACTTTTTGTTTATTCTCATCTTTTTCTAATTTTGCTATTTTGAATAGGAGTTTTTGCTATTTTGCAATGATCCATACCAATTTTTTTTAACAATTCTGTAGTGTACTTTTCTTGATTTATGAATATTCCATTTTGGTTTTGTTTTATTTGTAAATCTAGAAAGAAAGTTAATTCACCCATCATGCTCATCTCAAACTCTTTTCGCATGATCCTTGAAAATTCTCGACATAAGTCTTCATTTGTTGATCCAAATATAATATCATCCATATACACTTGAAGAATTAAGATATCGTTATCAAAAATCTTGATAAACAAGGTAGGATCAATAGTACCAATACTAAATTTTTGATCGGTTAAGAAAATTTTCAAACTTTCATACTAAGTCCTAGGTGCTTGTTGAAGTCTATATAAAACTTTGTTCAATTTATAGACATAATTTGGATACGATTCATCTTCAAAACCAGGGAGTTGCTTAACATAAACTTCTTCTTCAATAATTCCTTTCAAAAATGTACTTTTTACGTCCATTTGGAAAAGTTTAAGACCTACGTGACTAGCATATGCTAATAACATCCTAATGAATTCTAATCTAGCTACAGGAACAAAAGTTTCGTCAAAATCAATTCCTTCATCCTGATTGTAGCCTTAGGCTACAAGTCTAGCCTTATTTCTAATTACATTTCCAGATTCATCTAGCTTGTTTTTAAATATCCATTTTGTTCCAATAACTTGTTAGTTTTCGGATTTTGGAACTAACTTCCATACATTCTTTTTTTCAAACTGATTTAACTCATCATGTAATGCATTTACCCAATATTCATCATCACATGCTTCATTTACATTCTTGGGCTCAATTAATGAAACAAATGTATAAGTGCCACATTCATCTTCATGTTTAGATCTAGTCATGATTCCCTTAAAGACTTCACCAATGATGAGTTCTTTTGGATGACTAGACACGTTTGCTTAAGTTACATATAAATAGGGGATTATGGTATAAGTGGGTTAATGGATATCCATTAATCCACTATCTAGAGAACAACTCTAACACTCCCCCTCAAACTGCATACCCTGTTCTCCCCCTGAGCAACATGTGACTGAGTCTGCATACCCTGTTCTACCCCTGAGCAACATACCCTGGAGGTTGTTCCATAAGAACTGTTTCTGAGAGATCACCATACAAGAAGGCGTTTTGACATCTAGCTGACAAATATCCCAAGAGTGGTTGATAGCCACAGAGAGAACAATCCTGATAGAATTAAGACGGGCAACTGGGGAGAAGGTTTGATCATAATCAAGCTCATACGTCTGTGTGAATCTTTGAGCAACTAGTCGGGCCTTGTATCGATTAACAGTGCCATTTGCTTTGTATTTGACTGTGTATACCCAACGACAGTGGAAAGAAACAAGGCAAAGGCACAGAATTGTGGATGTAGAGAGTCATAGGTAACAAAGTTGGAAAGAGGGTGAGCAGTAGAAGAGCGAGTACCTTTTCTTAGGGTAATGGGCAAGTGAAGGTCATGCTGTGGGAGATTTGCATCAGAGGAAGAGCTTGGTTGTGTCGGAGGTGGAGGTGGCGGTCGTTGGCGTCGATGATATACCTTCAAAGGAGTGGGATTTACTGGGATAGAAGGTGGATTTGATGTGGTAGGAACAATCACAGATAGGGGAACAGACTCAACACTGGACTCCCCCTCGACACTAGCCTCACAATAGTATGGGGAGGACACAAAAAAGGTGACATCGGTCGAAACATAATACTTGTCAGTGGGGGAGTGAAAGCACCGATATCCTCGTTGAGTTTTGGAATACCCCACAAATACACATTTAATGGCCCGAGAAGACAGTTTGTCAAGGCCAGGAGAAAGATCCTGGACAAAAGCTGTACACCCAAAAACTCTGGGAGGCAAAGAAAACAGACTAGTATCTTGCTGGAGACGTGTAATAGGCATGGAACTAAATGTCGGACAGTGTCGGCGAAATTTCGCCGACACGTGTCGAAAACTGTAGGTAGGGAAACGATATTGCAGTGTATGTCGCGACTTACCTGATGTCGGACGACATGTCGGTGGGTG